>JAHPZR010007604.1:7500-15000 GCA_019787425.1 Platygyra sinensis | reverse complement strand
GCCTAGATATTGTTATAAAATATATTCTTATATAAAGAAGAGTGTATATCAAGACAACTGGTTTGTTTCAGTCTGATCAGACTAGAACAACAGAGTGGTTAGATATTTTTTTCCAGAATGTACTTCGCGAGAGTATTATGTAAAGAATATATCATGTGATAGAATGGGTTAAACAGAATGTGTTGGTTTAGTTAACTTAGTTGATTCTTTGGATCATATTTATGATAGTATGCCTAAGTTTCTTGAACAGTATGAGTGACATAGTTTACAAAAAATTATAAAATTTTAGTTCATACAATAACGTTCAATATTATTGTTTCCAATCAGCAGAAATAAAAGAAAGCGGGGAAAGCTTTAGTGATAACTATTACTAGTATGTAAAGAATATCATGTGATAGAATGAGTTAAACAGAATGTGTTGGTTGAGTTAACTTAGTTGATTCTTTGGATCGTATTTATGATAAGATGCCTACGTTAGTTGAACAGTATGAGTGATGTAGTTCATAAAGAAAAATATAAAATTTCAGTTCATGCAATAATAGTTTCCTTATACGCAGTGGAATTTTTATAAGAATTTTATACCCTTGACGAATCAAATAGAAGCGGGGGCAGATTTAGTGAGAACTATTACTAGTTTTTAGAAACTGGAAGTGGGAAGCCAGCTTAATGCTTCCCAAAGTAAGAACTGAGACTGGAAGGAAGTCTTTTTATTAAAACTGATCAAAACTTTTTTTTATTAATGATATTCCTAACTGAATTGAAAGATATTGACTTGGTCATGAACTCATATTTTAGAATTCTATAGATCACAAGCTTTTTATTATAATTATTTTTAAAGTTGGTGACTGTATTCAGGCTTTTTAGGCGTTTGTTTTTGGCAGGGCCCTCATTGATATCAGCATTTTTTGCTGAAGACGTCACCCTGGTTAAATAACATTATTATTGTTATTGTTGTTGTTTTGCAACCTCTCTCACAAACTCCTCTCCCACTTTAAATTTGGGGTATGTGACTTTGATGTGGTCACCTCCATCTTTAGCCTGATTAGTCTCCCTCTTCACATTTTCATTAAAATGAAGGCTGGTAAGTACATGCCTATAAAAATATCAAAATCAATTACAATCACAATGCCGGTGTGTGAAATACTTAAATCTGATGTATTGTTGATTTATTTTTTTTATTTTTGTGAAATACTTAAATCTGATGTATTGTTGATTTATTTTTTTAGTTATAGTCATACCAATAAAATGTCCCTAACCAAGAGAAATTTATCATCTTGGGATGCCAGTGGTTGACGGTGGCATGAAAACCCTCAAGGCAACTAGTTTGGTCGTCAGGGGACAGTTTCTTCAAGTCATTAAGCAGACTTTACTTGTCATATGCCCTGGTTCCTTTCAAATGATTTCACACTTGTCAGCAACTAACATGCAACACAGTTCAATGTTATATTATTATAGTCAGCAGACATCTCTGGGTATCACAGTGAATCACTTTGGTTATTTCACTAACAATTTGACCCTCAAGTAATCAAATATACCAATTTTAATCCACTTCTTGGCTCAATGCCCAGCTCAATGTCATCCTCATGGGCACACCCAGGGAAGAGAGGATCTGGGAGGTCTTGATGATTATTGGCTACATGTCTCATTGAATTCCATTTTGCAATGATCAAGTTCTCAAAGCCTTGTTTAGTGGAACTCGCACACCAATAAACATGGCTTCGAACAGCGTTCATCCACTCCTTTAAAACTACATCAACTTATAATAAAGTCTTTAATACTCACTTGTCGCTTTTTACGTGAAATAAGTGGCCCAGGCGAAAAAAACACTGCATCCCGGGTAGGTATACCTTTTCTAAAGCACGTCTTCTTGCACAATTGGAGCACACGAGGGACGCGATCTGTGTGTGAAACAGGTCGGCTCAAAGTGCGCTTAGCACAGAGCCGAATACTTCGATGGCTTGAAGTTTGGCCGACTTGGGGATGCTTTCTGACAAACGAAGTCCATTTTCAGATGCGTGTAGAAATTATGTGCGAACCACTCGGAATAATTAAGCTACGAATACGTGCTGAATGTGTGAACCGCTAGGGATATTATTCAAGTTAATAAGTTCAGTTGAGTTTAACCGTCGTTCGGTTTAATTGTGATCTTATTAGTGTCAATCGTTCGAAAGAGTAAGTTAAGTAACAGATCTAGAAACTAGAGAGTCAAAGAGCACGAGGAAACAATACTTTGTCAGAGGGAAATCTATGTGCAGAGATTCCCAGAGAATAACTAGTATTGGTACAACTAACGTTGTCACTGCTTCCCGACACACAATATTTCCATCTTCGTGTGATAGGAGCTCTATCCGCCATTACTATTTCCACTGTTTGTAATAACATTGGCGCGAGACGTGCAAACCTTGTGACGTCATCAAGCAAAATGGCCGCGCGAGGAAATGTCTCCCATGATCGTGTGTCTTTGTGAAGGTCGGAGGAGGAAAGTAAAGGTACGATGGAAAAATTTACAGTCAAAACATAATCACCAATACCACAGAGTTATTTTAGGCAACTTTTTCATTTCGTTTCATAGGCACTTTAAGGTTGTCTAATTATCTGTTAATCCATGTGGTTTTGTGAGATTTATTGAAGGAGATAATGTCAATCATTTTTAGGCCACCAGAGCCGAAATCGTTGATTTTACCTTCCATTTTATCGTTCGCCTTTACCATTCCAGAGACTTAAGTGTAGAGTCAATCATTTATTTCATTAAAGGTATCAGTATACCACAAATGACAACCTCGCGTAGTCGCTAATTCACGGTCGCACGTTTTATAAAACCCCCAATAAAGTATATATATTTTCGGAAAGCTTAATAATTGCAGAATCCGATTATTACTTGATATAAGGCAAGAAATAAAACCCTGTCCTAAAATAGCGATCATTCCCCAAAAGTATGTAGTTCCACAAATTGAGTTCGTTTCCGGCCCAAATTTAACGGGAGAAAGCGAGCGACATCGCTACGTTTCCTTCACACCTTGAACTAAAAAAACATGTAGGTGAATTTTAATTACTTGTCTGGTTTGTTATTAGTACGCTATTAAACTTAAAGTATTTATAAAACAAGCATTACCTTTGCTTAAATACTCATTACTTTCGAAGGAGGCCAAAAATAAAAATTCCTCGACACGGTTTCTTTTTTGCCACATTATCGGGCAACATTATCTCCAAATTTCAGCGAAAAAGGATGAAAACTCGCTGTAAAAGAACTGGAAACGTGTGCCTCATTTATCGAAATTCTAGTTTTGAGAACTAAACCAATTAGGGCCTTTTTTCCGGTGTAAGGAGAATCTCAAATAGTATGAAAAGTAATTTTAACTGTTGATCGATAAAGTGAGGGCTCCTCTTGTTTAGACAAAAGGGCTCGCATTTACAAATCGTCCCCCAAAGAGGTCTCAAATGCTGTTTCTGGCGGGAAATGCCAACACTCGCCGTTTTGGACTCACTAGATGCAATAACTTCAAGATGCCAAAGACCAGGCAAAAACTATCACAGTCAAACCGGATGTTCTTTTGATGGGAACTTTGCAAACTTCCGCCTCAACATTGGTATTTGATTGGCAGTTTAAGTTGAGCAAGTTGCAATCCGCGCGAGCAAGTTGCTATCGCTTTCGTGCCGTTTTCAAAAATCATTTGAAAAGCAGTTTGCGACTCGAAATTCTTACTGTGGCTTATGATGGTTAACATACATTATAATCGTATCACGAGGCTTGAAAAGGGAGAAAATAACTGCCCTGTGGACGTCTGGTCAGTTCAAAACAGGCACAAAACGCGGAAGAAGTTGAATTGTCGCCTCAAACGGTATCTAATATTAAACAAACTTGAAGTTTTGTGTATTTACGGACAAATAAACGCAACAGTTGCAGTCCCGTTGTTTCCATATAATTTTACAAAGCAAGCACGTAACTTATGGTTCCTCTGAGTTTCGATAGCCAAGGAATTAGAACCAATAGTGACTTCTTTAATTTACATTTCAACACAACGGCAGCAAACGGTACAGATTCTTTCACGCGATCGAGAATATCTTGGTACAACGTGTGTTTGCTTATGCAGTGGCTCATCCACGTTAAAACTCCATCGCAAGCCTTTCTAAAATATACCTGTCTAAAATACTGAATTAACACTTGAATGTTTTGGAAAATCTCAACGAGTTCTCGCCATCAGGTACCAAATGAACTGAGCAACTTGCTCGCGCAGGTTGCAACTTGCTCGACTCAAACTGCCAACCAAAATACCAATGTTCCGGCGGAAGTTTGCAAAGTTCCCATCAAAAGAACATCCGGTTTGACTGTAAAGGGATCTAAAAAGCGCGATGAGAATACGATCTCAGAACATATAATATATTTCGTGTAGTCAGTTAGTCTTTTCAGCCTGTCAACTATTCATGTCAGGTTGGACATTTCTGGGGTAGTAATAATAAGAGGTTAAAATACAATTGCAGATTCAATATAAAACAAGTGGATATGAGCGAGCTCGGTGACTCGGCGAAAGAAGGGATCCCCTGTCAAACTCGAGCGTGGCCTTCGCAATCGTTGTAAGAGCTTGTTGGCGGTTCACTGAATTATCGGAGTTAAGGTAAGCTAAAGTCCGCATACGAACCAATTGTGGCCCACCAGGCCGGAGCTTATCCCGGTTTCTGTAGAATGAAGCGGCTAGGAGTATTTCTACTCCCCCTGGATGGGATGTTAGTCAATCGCAGGGTTACCCCCACCATTAAATTCGCCGGTACCCATTTATACACCTGGGTGGATAGAGGCACCGTGAGAGTAAAATGTCTTGCCCAAGAACACAATACAATGTCCCCAGCCAGGCCTCGAATACTGACTGCTTGCTCAGGAGTCGAGCGCACAAAGGTTAGAAGTTTCCTTTTTCCCGCATTTTGCCCCTCCCTACTCCTGTGCAATGTTGACAAAACACTCTTATCTAACGCAACTTTGCATTTGACTATTTTCCAACATTGAAAGGGGGAATGGGAGTGCTGGCACTTATTCAATAGGAATTACGGTTATGAGTTCATGTTTTACCATTTTCCAACACAATTTGTCCACGGTTGTAGATCTGGGGAAGATCGACCCATTTGGATTTTCAGCCGGCAAATGTAAATTAACTGAAGTAAAAGCAGCTGTTCAGTTTTGTATTTCCATTGCATCATCTTTTAGACGTATATCCATTTCTAATACAATTCTAGATCTGGGGTAGTAATAAGAGGTTCACAATTAAACGTTTACCTTTTCAACCTGTCAATCATCCATCGTGTATGAGGACGTAATAAGAGGCTATAAAAAGCGTTTACACTGTTCGTTAGCATTAACCGAGGAGCCGCTTTGCAGAAAAAAGTTTTGGCACTGTTGGTTAACAAATTTTGGTCTCGTTATTTCAATCGTTTAATAAACTCGCTACAGTAAACCAATCTTGAAGATCGTTATGGCAACAGCAAATTTAACTGGAGATGGACAGCAAAAAACAGTTGAAAACCTATTATGTTCTGCTGGTTTAACTGCTGGACTACACAGCCACTTGAAAGTCCTCTCAGTTTTAAACTCTTTTCTATCCATGACCGCAATTCTTGGAAATACTCTGCTCCTAATTGCTTTTCACAGAGAGTCTTCACTACATCCGCCATCTAAGCTCTTGCTTCGCAGTCTTGCAACAACCGATCTCTTCGCTGGTCTCTTTTCAGAGCCTGCCGCTATTACGTACTGGGTGTCTGTAGTGAATCAACATTGGAATATTTGTCGCTACGCACTAGTTGCACATTTTATAACAGGATATATTCTGGGTGGCGCGTCTCTGTTTACATTGACTACAGTTAGCGTGGACAGACTTCTTGCCCTGTTGCTGGGGCTGAGATACAGACAAGTTGTAACTTTAAAGCGAACCTGGGTAATCGTTTTTACCCTTTGGATTTTTTCCACTGCCTTTTCAGCAACGTGGTTTTGGAATTCTCTCATAACATTATCGTATGGCTTCATAGCTATATCACTTTGTGTAGTTACGGCAATATTCTCTTATACAAAGATTTTCATTACCCTCCGTCATCGACAAACTCAACTGCAAGACCATGCTCAAATACCAAACCAAGCAAATCAGCTGAACATATTGCGATACAAAAAGGCAGTGTACAGTGCAATATGGCTGCAACTGACGCTCGTCGCTTGTTATCTGCCGTATTGTATAGTGGCGGCTTTGTGGACTCACAAAGGACTATCTCCATCAATTGTTAACTCTTGGAGCTATGCAAGCACTTTAGTTATGTTAAACTCGTCATTAAATCCTATTCTTTATTGTTGGAAGCTAGAGGAGGTCAGGCAAGAAGTAATGAACACAATCAGGCAAGTGCTTTGCCACTGTTTTTCGAGTTAGCTTTTTTCACTTCCGATAAAAAGATGAAAATTTAATGATTGAGATAAGACGGAAGATTCTCAAAAGGTTGTGTTAAAGTGTAAGTGTTGCTTTCACATTTTAATTTATCAGTTTATTGTTTTTGGCCGCAGTATGGTAACCGTCAGTGACATTCTTTCATTTTTTGAAACTAAAGCAAAATGTCTCGAATGAGGACTTACATATAGCCGTGAAGCAGAGTGCATGCTAACTTAAGGTTTCTTTGCTGTTTTCTTGGAACATCTGGAGTTTTTAAATTCTCATTGTTTCAAAAATGGTGCATATTTTTGCAGCTGCTAGGGAAAACTGAATGATTTTATTCTTGGCTTTCCAAAATTAAAATCGATAGATGAATTGTGTAGAAAAAGCCTGATCTATGGTTTTTCACCTACATCATCAAGTGCAAATAACCGTCGTGTTTTATCACCGGCTTTGCTTGTTAAATAAAACTGAACTTATCTCTGTTTACAGAATTAAATTACCAAGTTAAGTAGTTCGAGGTAATCATGGCAAGCGATTTTTTTTAACACCTTAAAATTTGCATAAAAGACATGAACACAAAAGTTCCTGATGTGATCAAGTCTCTTTTAAGACAGCTCAGTTTTTCGTCTTTAATAGAAATGAGAGTGTGTATTTAGTGAACGAAACTCAAGTGTTAGACATCCGTAAGTCTGTAGCGTTACTTGACGCAAAAAGAGAGAAAAAAAAAACTTTTGTGCTGTAGAAAAAACGGCCAAATAGCTATTGGAATTAAAAACTTAAACATATTTCTTCGGCATATTTAAACACTTTAATAACGAAATATTTTACTACGCTCTTAAGCAAGGCTGATATTTTATTGTACACATATGTTAATATGGCGCGAGAAGGCAGAAGTTAAACGACTTTCGGCTCAATCAGCTAGCTATTGTTTTCGAAAAAAAATGTTTTAGATTTAGCAACAAAATGTACCAGTGATGAATAAAAATGTCTATAGTTTTACCCTCCAAACCCCAATTTTTTTAAAGGTGTCTAATTAGGACAGCCAAGTTTCATCTATTACAAGTAGATGTAGCTATACCACTGTTGTAAGTTTTGGTAC
>JAHPZR010007604.1:0-2500 GCA_019787425.1 Platygyra sinensis | reverse complement strand
AAGGGCGAGTTGAAAACGCCATTTCAACGCTAGAACACACGTTCATATTAAAGCGGAACCGTAAGTCGGCGATTATAAAAAAAAAAAAAAAAAAAAAAAGCAAAGTTTCGATGTCAATATGGTCCGTATGCAAATTAAACTAAGCCTGTATGCCACTAATGTGGATAACAAGAAACGCATAAATGTACTTTTACACTCAAATATTTCCCGCCCACATCGGGCGTTTTTGTTACCTTGTATATTCCCTTTTTTCTTTTCGAGACTGGAGTGCTCGTCTTTGTTTTAGGGCGCTTGCAGGGAGGGGTATACCGCTCAGACTATGACCGTTTATGAATGAGTGGTTTTCTCTCGTATTAAAACTCGAATATGGTCGATACAACTGTTGTGATCAGTGAAATTGTCTCCGCCTCCTATGCTGGGTTAACACGATTTTTTTACTAAATGATCATCTCTTAGTTCGTGCGTTATGGAAAAGATATTTGGACGTGCAGTACAATATAAAAAAGTCCTGGTACGAGGTTGCACCCAAGATTAAATGGCATACCCTTAACAGGAGTAACGGGGAAGCCCCACCCATCCCCTCCCGGTCTCAATAGGGTTATGTTTACTTTTGATTAGCTCAAAGGTAGCGTCACTTCACCCCTCTCCCACCACCAGGACCTAAACTTGTTAGAATGAGGATATAATAGCAAGCGAATGTAGGCACTCAATTATAGCAAGAACGTTTTTTGTATGTGTAGGGTGCGGAATTTGAGGTTGTAGATTTGTTAAAAAGTCCAGTCAAGAGTTGCAAGGATGAAATGTATGGAAAATTATCTAGTTTAAGTGAAAGCGACTCTGAAAGCAAAGATCGGTTGAGGGCTGGAGGCCATCCCCTCTACTTTAACAACGACAGACTTGCTGATATTCCACAGTAGTAGTATAGATGTGAGGGGCACCAGCACAGCCAAGTAAAATGGTTTAGCAAGGTGTAATAAAATTGTCTATCAATTTTTTACAGCTTGCTTTGAAAAAGGTTTAAAAAATAGCCAAGCAAAATGGTTTAAAAATAGCCTTGTAAAATGGTTTAAAAAATAGCCATGCGAAAAGGTTTAAAAATAGCCAAACGAAAAGGTTTAAAAATAACCTAGTTAAATGGTTTAAATATTAGCGTAAACAAAAAAATTGTCTATCAATTTATCCAGCCCGGGCGCCGCTATTTAATAAGCTTAGCTGTTATTCTTATATTTTTTATCATTGATTTAAAAATTTGGAGTTGATTATCAGTCATATATGGTTTATAAGTATTGAATGATGAATTAATGTCTTCATTTAATAAAGTAAATTGTTCTTTATATTCCATCATAAGTGATTTTATTTGTTTTTTTATTTCTTTCCCATCATCATCATCACAATAATCAAAATTGTTAACTTTTTTATTTATTAGATCAACCAATATTCTTTCATCTTCTTTCAAATCTTTCTTATCTCGATTTAAAATTTCTTTAATATCATTAAAATTATATTTATTTTCTGAAAATTTTAATTCCATATATTGATTAAAATAATCAATTTTTTTTATCTTACTCATCTGCATATTTTTATGATAATCTTTTTTATACTTACCGACTAATGGGCAAATATCAACAAAAAAATTATCAAGATTACTAATATCGTTTATTAGATTTTCACTGTTAAATTGACCAAGTCTCAATGCTGTCTTTATTCTAATCATTAAATGTCCATAACTTTGGTAAGCGTATTTACAATTATTCATATTTTCATTTACATTTTTGTAATCAAGTAAAATTTCGATTAATAATGAAGCACCAAGAGATATAATGGTCAAAACGGAACCTGAGATAATTACTGAAACAATTCCGCCACCCGCTATTGCACCAGAAGTCAACCTAGCTGCATATTTTATCAGTTTATAATGTTTATGAGCTTGTTTATATAAAAACCATTTTTGATGAGTGGTTTTGTAATAACCAATTAGTTCATCAATTTGTTCTCTATTTAAATCAGGTGAAATATGATTGAAATCACAGATTTTTCTAGCCATATTTATAATAACCTGGCTAGAGAAAATTTATTCTTCAGGCAGAGGCTTAACATGCGGAGGCTCTGCCTCCGACCTAAAAGCCTCCTCTCGGAAACGCGTTTCCGAACCGCCCACGCACAGTCTGATGCATTAGGGAAAGTCCCGTAACCTGGAATCGATGACTCATTTCTAGAAACGCGATGCGATGTTTTATTTATTTGTTTTACCGGCTTACGCGTAAGCCGATTTTTTAAACGTTGGGAGCAGGATTCGAACCTACGCGTAACTTCTCACTGGATTGTCAGTCTATCTCCTTAACCACTCGACCACCGCAGCATAATTCATCTTTAAAACAAAAATTGTAGTATTAATACTAAATAATCGATGACTCATGGGGATTCCCCTGTTTTATCGCCCACGCTTCAGAGAGGAGGTTTAACATGCGGAGGCAAAGCCTCCGACCAAAAAGCCTCTGCC
>JAHPZR010007603.1:27500-55123 GCA_019787425.1 Platygyra sinensis | reverse complement strand
ATAGAGGATATTACATGACCGCGCGTGGATATGAATTTTATCTTCGAGTGTTCAACGCAGCGAACGAGTGAGATGTCGAGTTGAACACGAGAAGATAAAATTCATATCCACAAGCGGGCATGTAATATTCTGTTTATTACATAAACATACTAATGACGACGTCTTTGACGATTTTCCGAAGATTTCCGACCACTTTCCGAAGATTTTTCAAAATTGTTCCGAAGGTAAAGCGAACGTTTCCGAACATTTTTCGGAGATTTTCCGAAGATTACCGAAGATTTCCGAAGATTTCCGGAGATTTCCGAGGAGGCACCGAGGATGTTTCGATCATACAGCAACATATCTAAGTACTTTTTTAAGGGATTATGGAACCATAGCAATGGTGATCATTTTAGTAACTATGGCAACACCAATATCCTCACATGTGAAAGATAAAAATAGTACGTTCACTGCGTGCGATGAAGATATGATTTTTTAGTAAAAGGAGAAATCCTGGTATTTCACAGGTGTTTATGTAATTAAAATAAAATAATAATGAAAAAATATTGTCATATACAGCTGTTTTGAGAATTGCTGTCCTACAAAAACGTACGCGACAACGTCGAAAGGCTATGGTTAACTGTTGATCGATTGAATTTCAAGGTGGTTCACCGTGTTGGAGGGGAAAAACACAAACACGTGACTGTATTAATGCTCTTAAACGCTGTGCTCTGAACCTCAAGCCAACATAGCTTCTTATCCCGGTAAAATTTACGTTTCTCAAGCAGAGAAAAGTACTCGACCGGCCAGGGATCCCAAACCCATCGTGTTTACCAGAGCAGACGAAACCGAAAGTCATCGTTTGCTGTTGAAAAATACCCGAGGAGTTTCCGACGAAGACCGACCAGACGACAGGAAGCCCTTCCGACTGCTGGATGAAATTAGCGAAACAAGCAGCTTTTCCTCGCTCATAGAAGGTTAGTTTTCCGTTTAAGGTGGCCGAACACAGTTTCGCGCGTGCTTTTGCTGATGCAATATTTCGCACGTGTACAAGGATTTCAAAGAACAAACATGCCGTCAGTAGAGCGATCATTTTATTTACTCAACACTCGCACTATCTGTGTTATTTTTCTCTATAATTGAACGCAGTGTATTGATGGCTTTAGTCTTTTATTACAAAGATATGTTAGAAAAGGTAACGATGCAAATAACTCAGCCATTCTCAGCTTTTGTTTGTTACCGAAAGAACCCAGTTAAATGCAACGCATGCGCAGTTGCTCGAAAAATTGAGACCGATTGCTTTAGCAGAAACATGCCGATTTCTAACGATCCAGTCGTTAGAATCTCAAGAAATTCGCCAGAAAAATAGATCAGAGGCCAGGTGAATGATCTATCAAAAAAATCTGAATTTTGACATAGGGAATTTTTAATAATACAGAAAACGATTAACAGCGAATTACGAAAATCGCCTATGTCAAAATTTCATTAGAACCGTGTTGACAAAAGGGATTTAATGTCAATTCTTAGTGTGCAAAATATGAAAACAATCTAACGACTGGATTTTTTTTTTAAATAAACAAAAACCATTATTTAAGCCTTGTTTTTAACCAGCCCCATTTGTGTCATCTTCTATTTCAGAAACGTTGATTTTTCGGATACCGCAAAAGTGGGAGGGTGGAATAACTGCCAGAAAAGGCATTTTTATCACACACACCAGCTTTTCTAACACGTTACATTGTAATAATACTGCTTTTTATTTTGACTCTCCAAACAGTAGCTATCCTACAGACCTACCTATTCACCAGTCCCCATGGGTCAAACGTTCCTTGTTCGTGAGTGGAAGTGTCTCGGAGATACTTGTTATATCTGTTCCTGTAGGACACTATACTGGCCCTCATCTCCTTAGGCACATCGAGGAGCACTGTAGGCCGAGTGCCAACAGAGAGGGGCTGGTTTTGTGGACCTCTCTTTTGAGGGCCTTTATAAACGAAGCTTTGTGCGGACGAGCGTTCTGTAGATCCTGATAAATAAACAAACGCAACAATTACCACTACAGTGTAATGAAGCCTCTGTTTCATTTAAGGTGGCCGAACACAGTTTTCAAGTGCCTATGCCTAATTTACCATAAATTTTAAACTATTCATGCGTTGGCGCCCATTTTTTGCAAGAGTCAAGGTTAACCACAGAAATATTTATTCTCGCATTTTGACCAGGGTGTGTGCTGTTGTCATGGCAACGGGGCTGGTTAAAAACAAGGCTTAAATAATGGTTTTTGTTTATTTAAAAAAAAAATCCAGTCGTTAGATTGTTTTCATATTTTGCACACTAAGAATTGACATTAAATCCCTTTTGTCAACACGGTTCTAATGAAATTTTGACATAGGCGATTTTCGTAATTCGCTGTTAATCGTTTTCTGTATTATTAAAAATTCCCTATGTCAAAATTCAGATTTTTTTGATAGATCATTCACCTGGCCTCTGATCTATTTTTCTGGCGAATTTCTTGAGATTCTAACGACTGGATCGTTAGAAATCGGCATGTTTCTGCTAAAGCAATCGGTCTCAATTTTTCGAGCAACTGCGCATGCGTTGCATTTAACTGGGTTCTTTCGGTAACAAACAAAAGCTGAGAATGGCTGAGTTATTTGCATCGTTACCTTTTCTAACATATCTTTGTAATAAAAGACTAAAGCCATCAATACACTGCGTTCAATTACAGAGAAAAATAACACAGATAGTGCGAGTGTTGAGTAAATAAAATGATCGCTCTACTGACGGCATGTTTGTTCTTTGAAATCCTTGTACACGTGCGAAATATTGCATCAGCAAAAGCACGCGCGAAACTGTGTTCGGCCACCTTAAACGGAAAACTAACCTTCTATGAGCGAGGAAAAGCTGCTTGTTTCGCTAATTTCATCCAGCAGTCGGAAGGGCTTCCTGTCGTCTGGTCGGTCTTCGTCGGAAACTCCTCGGGTATTTTTCAACAGCAAACGATGACTTTCGGTTTCGTCTGGTCTGGTAAACACGATGGGTTTGGGATCCCTGGCCGGTCGAGTACTTTTCTCTGCTTGAGAAACGTAAATTTTACCGGGATAAGAAGCTATGTTGGCTTGAGGTTCAGAGCACAGCGTTTAAGAGCATTAATACAGTCACGTGTTTGTGTTTTTCCCCTCCAACACGGTGAACCACCTTGAAATTCAATCGATCAACAGTTAACCATAGCCTTTCGACGTTGTCGCGTACGTTTTTGTAGGACAGCAATTCTCAAAACAGCTGTATATGACAATATTTTTTCATTATTATTTTATTTTAATTACATAAACACCTGTGAAATACCAGGATTTCTCCTTTTACTAAAAAATCATATCTTCATCGCACGCAGTGAACGTACTATTTTTATCTTTCACATGTGAGGATATTGGTGTTGCCATAGTTACTAAAATGATCGCCATTGCTATGGTTCCATAATCCCTTAAAAAAGTACTTAGATATGTTGCTGTATGATCGAAACATCCTCGATGCCTCCTCGGAAATCTCTGGAAATCTTCGGAAATCTTCGGTAATCTTCGGAAAATCTCCGAAAAATGTTCGGAAACGTTCGCTTTACCTTCGGAACAATTTTGAAAAATCTTCGGAAAGTGGTCGGAAATCTTCGGAAAATCGTCAAAGACGTCGTCATTAGTATGTTTATGTAATAAACAGAATATTACATGCCCGCTTGTGGATATGAATTTTATCTTCTCGTGTTCAACTCGACATCTCACTCGTTCGCTGCGCTCACTCGTGAGATATCGAGTTGAACACTCGAAGATAAAATTCATATCCACGCGCGGTCATGTAATAGCCTCTATTACTACAACGGTACACTACTTACACTACAACCCTTACAGTACTTACTTACATTTGACAAATATTAGCGAACAACATAAACACTTGCATACGTACCTACGATAGGTTCTCCACTGGACGATTTCTCCACGTCAGCGTACTTCACATGAACCCAGTGCTGTCTAATCTCCTCCTCGATTTTCTGGAAGCAACATTTATTCATTAACAATTTATTTTGCCACTGAGTGTTTGAATGCTTGTCTGCATCAGTGTGAGTTACCACAGTTAAGAAGAAAGAGCACTTTTCCAATGGTTTCAAAATATTTGTCCTTGATTTGGTTTTTACGTACAAATAACGCATTACCTCAAAACTCTGCAGTCTCTGTAATATATTTTCTAACGTGGAGCTGTTTTGCAAAGTGTCAGCTTGCGTTTCGGCCTCGTCCTCTACCTCCAGTCTGTAAACGAAAAAGAAAAAACACCAGATTAAGCATTGTGGATTGTGGTTTTCGAGTGCAAGCTCACAGAGCAAAACTCACCTTTGCATTTCAAGAACGGTTTCCTCTAAAATATCGTCCAGAACTTTTTCGGCTAAAATGTCCGCTTGATTCATTGTCTGTTGAGATGAGAAAAACAACGAAATAAAGGCCTGTACCAAACAAAGTGTTCAGGATGACATCAAAATAAAATCACTGGGGCAAGTTCGTAAACTTACTGTCTGTGAGGCGAGTTTACCAAGCTGATGCTGTAGAGATTTTTTTTGTTCTGCTTCTCTTTTTACCTCAGTTTCCGCTATGGCCTACACGTGAGTCAAAAAAATGATAAACAATTGTTTTACTATATTGTGTAGTAAAACAGAATTGCGTTCGTCTCGCTCGAAAGTCAGTTCGCCCAAATTCAGTTATCCCTGACTGATAATCGGTTCGCCTGGACAGTTAGCTCCATGGTGAGTGAATTAAAAAACGAAAAATAGCCATGTTTTTGTAACTTTGTTTCATTATACAGTGGAACCTCGATTTAACGAAGTCGCTGGGGACCGGTCAAAGTTGTTCGTTAAATGGAGGGTTCGTTATATCGAAAACCTCGATATAACGAATTTGAGGGGAAACGACCAAAATGTTCGTTATATCGAGGTCATAGTTAATGATTGATTTGTAACACAGGTGACTTCTGTGGAAATACTATAGTGCAAATGTCTATGACAAATAATAAGCCGTTGACTGAAAGGTTGCTGTCTCTTTACCATATGGATTAAAGGATTTGTTGACTGTTGATCTGTTCAGCGTTTATCTTCTGTCGCGTGTTGACATCCTAATTCGTTATATTGAGGTATATTCTACGTTTGGGCTTCCGTATTATGTTCGCTATATCGAGGAATTCGTTATATCGAGGTTCGTTACATCGAGGTTCTATTCCATACATTTTACTGTAATTTTGGCCGGGACGTAGAGTATCGTTCGTTATATCGAGGACTTCGTTAAATAGAGGTTCGTTAAATCGAGGTTCCACTGTACTCACAATGTTGTCTTTTTGGCTTGTTTAGTTCTTTAAAGAACAAAAAAGTTAACGCCTCCTTGTTTCATGTTGTTTGGACTTTCATTCCGGTCAAACAGACTTTTAGTCCGGGCGAACTGACATCGAGAGAACTTGCTATTAGGAGAAACGACCAGTTATCGTAAAACACACCCCATTTGTTTCAAGCATATATATGGGACCTTATCAGTTACTGTGAATATAAAATAGAGCATGTTTCACGAGGTTACAACCGGTTCAACCTCATTTATTCAAACTTCAGTTCACTGATTGACACGTACCTCTGCGCGATCCAAAAGAGGTTTCAATCGAGATCTAATGGCTTGTTCTGTCTCAGATATTACACGCTTAGAAAGTAAAGCTTCTGAACTGAAATCAAGAATCCTGCAGTTAGCTAATGTCTCTTATTAAAATCTGATTGCAGGAAAGCTAATCCAGTCATCTTATATCATACAGTCTTGCCTGGTTCATCAACTAATTCTACAAGAACAAATACAGATATACCTTCTTTGATTCCGTCGCATATTTTCCAAACGTCGCTGCCTTTCCAACTCATGAATCTGGTTTGATTAAGACAGAAGTATTTAGTATAGGTAATCATACGGTTTCGAGTTCAGTTTGGAATTAATTTGCACAAGCGAGTTTTTCAAAAAGCTGAAATTGCACGAGCCGCTTCGGCGAGTGCAATATCAGCTTTTTGAAAAACTCACAAGTGCAAATTAATTTCAAATTGAACGAGAAAAACCGTATTATTACTTATTAATAATACAAACATGAAAAAACTCGCGCGGAAAAAGTGCCGAAAGATGTTTCTTGAAGCCATTTTTTTCGCATTCGAGAAAACATTTTTTAGAGTTTCTGTACAAATTTTTTGTCATTGCTTTACATGAGATCATTGGCCTACAAAATTTCTCATTATCTTTCTGCAAATCATTATCGAAAATTAAGATGTGTAATTTGCACTGGTGTTACAATTTTTGCACCGGTGTTACACTTTTTGCACTGGTGTTACACTTGAACTGCACTGCTCTCAGCCAATCAGAATCGAGTAATTTTTTCATGTGTATTGTTAGACTGGAAAGAGCAATTTAGTTCATGTATTTTGAAAGTAAAATATATGAAACTCATAGTGACAAATGTAACATTACCCTTCTTTCTGCCTCTTCGTCAAGCCACCTTTGCCTGAAAAGAAAATTGTCCATTATTTTTCCATCATTTTTTTTCACTGTCAATGATAAAAACGATTTCTTAATTTCGATTAAGAGCTACATGTAGGTAAGGTAGGTAAAATAATGTAATGTTCAATCTATTTATTTTTCTCTTCGTGTTAATGTATCAAAACGGCGATAATCCAAGAAGCTTCGAATTTGAACAAAAATAACTCTTTCCTTCCTTGCAAAGTAGTTACCCTCAAAATCTGGTTTTCCTTTATGTTGTGTTTTGTTCAATTGTTTCCCATGATGTTGAAATACGAACACAATCACTATGCAGGGCATCCTAAGACAACTGAGTCTCACCTAGCCACCTCTCTTTCTATCAGTTCATAATCCACAGGAAGCATTCTGCGAGCGTGCTTTGGACTTCTCGGACTTGGTAGCTATAGAGACAAGAAAACGTGCTTTACATTGCAGGACGGGGTATAGGTTTTATAGACTAATCTCCGCTGACAACTTTTTTCGGTAACTAATCTCTCCACGGCCAATAATTTCAAATGCATAACTGGGCACGAGTCTGCACATAGCACTGTGATGACTTGAGACATTAGCGAATGTTGCCGAGACTGTTGCACTGACTGACAGATGAGAAAGAGAAAACACAATGTCATTATGAACACATAGTTCACGCAGAAACTACGACCGCATGTCAAATTCAACGCCCTTTTCATGTGATTTAAGCACCTTTTGACAAGTTTATAACCTTTATTGCTAGAAAAAAATCTCTTTAAATACGTTGACTTATTTTTAACTACAGTAATTTTTGCTATCATGCTTATCTTAGTCGAGTTCCCGCTATTTAAAACTCAAATCATTTTCCCTTGGAACTACTTTTTCAGTCATTTACAATCAGCCGGCCTCAGCCATCTCCAACTATTTCTCGTTTTCCTCAAGTTGTACTGTACTTTGAGAATGGGGTTAACTGACTAGCGACAAAGGTCGAAAATTTTAAAGTGTCTATACCGCCAAAAAGTTATTTTAGGTTTTCATCATCTCTATAACATCTAAAAATGTCTTCAAACCCAAAGAAGTGAATTCCGATGCTTTTTGGCATAAAATCAAGCTTTAAATTTCCCGCCTTGGCCACGCCCAATGAAGATGACCGCGTAATGTTAGATTGGTGACGAATGACGTCACTTCAGGAATATCTCGAAGCTTTATGCTTTTATTTTGCTTGCTTGACGACCGCATTGCTTCGCAAACTTCAATTTGTTTGTTTTTTGGCGAGAAAAACTCCTCACCACTACTGAAACAACAATTACCTAAACTAGAAGAATCGCGTGATTCCTGACTTGACGTCACGACCCATTCAGAAACCCAGACTCTATTCTGCACTGACTCACGGTCAACTTCATTGGGCGTGGCTGAAGCGGGAACTTTAAGGCGATATCTTAGGGCGTTAAAATCTCAGAATCCAATTTTTTTTTCTTAGAATACCTTTTTACACAGTATAGAGCTACCATAACTATAAAAACCCTGTTGGCGGTATAGACACTTTAACCGACAAGCGACAAGTAATGAAATTTTAACCGACAACCGACTAGTGGACCCATTCAGACCCTCTATAAGAGCAAACAGGACGGCCATACAGATTCGTATAACGCCTCTCTTTCATGACTCGCGTGCACGGCCACACGTGCAAATGAACAACTCCACCTGCTATGTTATTCACCCACATCACCAGCAAACCTGTTGCTCATATTCCCTTCTCCTCTGCGATCTTGGTGAAAGAGAATCACCCATGTCCCGGTAATGTACTCTTTCTGGGGTGCGAGGATCTTCCTTTGTGGGTGTTCTGGGCGGTGTCCTTGATTGAGCCCCTGGCTGCAGTTTGTCCAGCCCTTCTCCTGGAGGGGCCTTTTTCAATATGGAGGAAACTGTTTCTTTGGCAAAGTGAGCCTGATCCACAGCTTGAGGTAGTTTAACTCTTTTGGCAGCTTGTTGAGCTCTCTGACGCTTAAGCTGATAGAAATAATGAGTGCAGTTATTTTAACACATTCAAATGGCAATTGGCAAGTAACATAGGCAAGTATGTCATCCAGGGTCTGTTTTCCTTTCTTGTGAGAGTAAAACACTAACAATTCACAACTTCATTGGCAAAGAATAGTTACACAACTTTCTCTTTGACCTGTCCATCATTCTATAACTGAACTATTTTATTAATGGTGAATTACGTTTTCTCCAGACAGTTGAATATCACTATCTTGAAATCAGCTATCTTAAAATGCCCAGTATCCCAGTTGAGCTAAATCATTTCTTCTTGGTCATGTTTTTTTCTTAGTTTTTAAGTCCTTGACTATCAGCTGACCAGTATGTTTTCATTTCTCAAGAGTTTAAGATAGGGGCTTCAACTGTAAGTGAAAAAGAGAATCAGTCACATTACGACTGGATCAAACCATCATTGACACTAAAGTAAAAGTGTGTTTACATTCAAACAGTTGCCATGATGGTGTGATGCCGACAAAACCAAAAGCTGATCCTCAAAGATCAAAACTGTTTGGTTCCAGGCTCATGAGAAAAGAGCCAAAAAATAGGGAAAATCACAGAGATCAATGGGTTGAATACTAGAAAAAAATTGATTAAAACCTTTTTACACACCTTGAGTTTAGTGGGAAGCAACAGCGATTGTTTGACTGGTTTTACCACCTGATGAGTGGGTCTTGGCTGGAAGGTTGGTTTTACCTTAAAAAGTACAGTTTACAGAAATCTTAGAAAATAGTCCAATTAGGATGTGCAGTCTTTTTCACACATACCGGTAAGTTGTCTTGTTAGCATTTAATAAACAATTATTGGATGAGGTTTTTGTGATATCCAGAATAATCAAGGTCGAGGTGGGGGTTATCAGCCTAAGCCGAAGGCTGAGGCTGATAACCCTTACCGAGACCTTGATTATTCTGGATATCACAAAAACCGAATCTAATGATTGTTTTATTATACATTGAACGCATAAACTTGGAAGTCATGTTTCTGCTTCTTCACTGACGGTAAGCAACACGAGTCGCGCAAATCATGCACTGAGGTCATACATGACATGATTACCCGTGACCATGACATGATTACCCGTGACCTTGACATGATTACCGTGACCTTGACATGATTATTGTATAATCTGCAGTTATGACGCCACGGGCGCTGGTTTCGAAAATTCACTGTACGCTTTCGGCCAATCAGAAAAGAGTTAGAGAGTTCAATGTATAATAATAAATGATATCTGAACATGGATGTGTAACAAATGTCAAGCAATTTTGTAGTTTCTGCCTCACACTCATGTTGTAATTTACGAGTTAAAAATGAAAAGGATCACTGTACTGTACATACTATAAGAAAGTATGCCATTAAAGGCACTTTTGAAAATAACATTCTGCCATACCACTGGTGTTTGAGCTGGAGTGTCCGTAGCTCTTAGTAATGCACTCAACCCTGCCTGCAGCACAGCATCCCGTTCAGGGGTGGGGTCAGGAGAACTTGTTAATACTGGGTGATCAATATAAGAAACAAAATAAATACTCACAGGCCAGTGACAATAGTTGGGATATTGTATAACTTGACGTTCTTAAAAAGCAGTTTTCATTATTAATAAAAACGAGTTACATTCACTTTATAACATTCACGTTATAATTCTCTTCTCATAGCTGCTATTAAGCTATCCACCATCCCAGATCGCACAAAAACCCTGAATTCCAGCTTGCCCCTAGGACAAGTATCACTCAAATATTGCTTGCCCCAGGCAAGGAGAATCTCCTTCCCCAAGCATACTTGTCCAATACTAAAACAAATTTATGCATAGCATTGTATTGTTTTCTATTACTCTATCATTTTAAATTGCATTGTATTGTTAATCTATTGTTATGTGGATATAATACAATACATTGCTACGCATAAATTTGTTGGAGTATTGGAAAACTCTCTCCCCTGGATGACCAGAAAGCACTAGTTTCAAGTCCTGCCCTCCCACACCCATTCCAACTCTCATTTACAAATAATTGTTTAAGCACAGGGCATAAATCCAGAAAAAGTTAATGTAAATTTTAAATTCTGTTAATACATGTACAAGTTCCTAAAACCATAGAATTAGACCAAGGTGGTTTAAATGAGCAGACCTTGTTTCAGAGGAGATTTCAATGCCTGTGTTCCTTGAGGTTTTCTATCAGCCACTTCCTGAATAAATGCACTTGGTTTTTCTGGTGTTTTGTCTGTGTCTAACTGGAGCTCTTCACTTTCGAGCTGATTTAAATGGAAAGAGAAAACTAAGGCAATTACTGTAACACCAAAACAATCAGGAAATCAATATAAGGGATGTCATAAAGTTTTATTCCACTTGTAGTCTTGATCTTTACACCTGTAGCAAACTTGTTACTTTATGGGTGAACTGTATAAACTACAGGCCAGTTCAACTGTAACATCAAGGGTCCATCAAACTTACTCAGCCATAACAGGTGTTACAGGTTACGGCCCTTATTAAGAGCACTGAGTATACATCCTAAACATTATAGGCATACAAATGTAGAAACACAATCTGCGAAGAAAGCTACATTGTATGTACATGTAGCTGTAGTCAATAACAACTTTATTAAATAAATGTGTCTAGGTAAAATAGCCAAGGGTAAAATCTTCTACTTACTCGGTACATCTAAAAGTTAGATAAAGAAACTATTTACAAACCTAAACCTAAATGTCCCAGACATTGTATCCATTGATGGGCTACAATACTTGGTTATTTATGAATCAATAGATAAAAGTCTATCATTTAGATTACTGTTAATCTCTTTGGACAGGGATCGTTTTTGAGTTAAGAAAGCTGGCTTGATTTCCTTGGTACATGACTTGCAAAACCAAATTTTCACAGTAAATGGCAGGATAGAAACCGTAGATTCAAAAGTTCTAAGCAAGGATTTTGTATTGGGTCTTGAAGACTTAAGCACACCTGTAGGGTACTGGTAAGACTCACTAACCTTTCTTTCTTCATTCTCCATTCCCTTCACCTCATCAGGGAGGTCTTCTCCACCGATGTGTAACTGTGCTGCTAAAAGTGACAACTGTCTAATGAGGGCAGACAGTTCTTGGTACATTGGCGGCAAGCCATGACCAACCTTGGGCTGGAGAGGAGCATGGCTAACAAATGTCTGCAGTGCTCTAACAGCTCCCCTGTGTGCTGCTGCCAGACGACTCAACGTTTGGCTCTAAACATTTTAACTTTTATGTTAGAGCATTTTATTTTCCATACTTACAGTTTTTACTGCACAAATTATTAATTCAGGCTTTAAACTAGCCATCTGGAGGGAGAAGGGGTGGGCAGAATAAGAATGTTCAGGGCTTTTTTTATTGTGCAAAGCACATCATGTGAAGTCTGACATGATAACACTTTGTCTATAACAGACCTTCTTGAATCAAAAAGGAATGTTCCTCCCTCTAACTATAAGGCAGTATGAAAGTCTGTTAATTAGCAATAACCTAACATACTGTATCACAAGCTTACAGGTAAAAAAAGTAATCTCGAGGAAATTTACCTTCTTTGTATGCTTTATTCCCCTTCTCTTCTTATTAAGCTCATCCTCAATTTCCCGAACCTGAAGGAATGATAAAAAAAGATATCTTTTTTAATTTATTTAAAACCTTTAACTTAGATGTGCGAGTCTATAGATGTGACAGCAAAACAGATCTTGAACTTAACAGACTACTGGCAAAATAAACGCAAATTATTCACCAATACATTAAGGTGGCCGATCACAATTTTCACATGCTCTAGCTAGTGATTCAGCACACGTCCAAGGATTACAAAAGCAAACAGTCATGTTTTTGAAACAGCAATCATTTTATTTGCTCAATGCCTGCTCTATCTTTGCTATTTTTCTTCATAATTCAAGGAAGTGTGTTGATGGTTTTAGCTTTTTATTGCAAAAGGTACGTTAGCATTTAGGTAATGATGCAAAGAACCTAGCAATTCTTGGATTTTTCATTGTTATTGACAGAGCCCAGTTAAATGCAGTGCATACAAAATTGCTTGAAAAATTGAGACTGTGTTCTTTTGCAGAAACTTGCCAATTTCAAACGATCAATTCATTAGAATTTCAAATTCAAGCAAAAAATAGTTCAGAAACCATGTGAATGATTTATCAAAAAACTCTGAATTTTGATAGTGGAATTTTTTAATAACACAGGACATGTGGTGAGAAAGATTTACGATGAATTACAGAAACCGTCTCTGTCAAAATCTTATTAGAACAGCGTTGACAGAAGGGAGTTTATGTGAATTTGTAGTGGGCAATCTACTGGTAACAACAAGATTTTTTAAAACTAAAAAAAAACATTTTTTAACCCTTGCTTGTTTTTAAACAGCCTTGTTGCCATGGCAACAATACACAGGTTAGCCAAAATGTGAGAATAAATCCTTCTGTGGTGACCTTGACTCTTGCAAAAAAGGGCGCCCAAGTGTAAATAGTTGATAATGGTGAATTTGGCATAGGCACTTGAAAACTTTGTTCAGCAACCTTTAGAGCTTGTTTTTTTTTTGCAATCTTAGTGGTTTCCTTCATTAACACTGTTTCTGTCATGATAACAGAGGTTACTCTTACTGCGTCCAGCTTGACATGGCTCCAAGTGATGTGTGAGATAAATGTCAAGTAGTCACTGCATACCTTGATAGTAAATACAAACTTAATCACCTGTCTCTGTAGCACGTAGAGCATCCTTGCTGACCTGGCAGCCTGCTCTTCAGCTCTCACCACCTGCCGCTGGTCTACATCCTCATCAGAGAGTCTCACATCTCCATCCCTCCTTCTTTTTAACCTTTTGTCTTTGTTCTTCAAGACTTCAGGTCTCTCATTTTTCAGTTCCTCCATTTGTTTCATGTATTGTTGGAGCTCTTTACAAAGTTTCCTGATTTCATGAGCCTGCATTCTTTCCCCATCTGAATCAAAATCATCCTCTTCTCTAGGAGCTGGGTAAAAGTATAATTTATGCTGTCTCTTTGCTGCCGCTTCCTGCTTCTTTACAGTGTTATGAACCCTGTCACGCAGAGTGACAGTGTCTTCTGATGAAACAGCTTGTGATTTAGATTTGCCACTCTTTCCTCTAACCTTCTTTCCTGAAACACCTTTTTCTTTACCTGCGGCCATAACATGCCTGTTCTGTGTCTCTTCTTCTTGTGAAACAAAAACCTTCTCAAAGCCAACTTCTTTTAACTTTTTAACATCTTTCTTGGCCAAATGAACAGCAAGTGCAAGCTGATCACTTGATACAGATGATGAGACTGACGACACCACGGGGTAAACAACTGGAGTAGTCACATGGCTGTGAGGTACTACATGTGGTGCTTGAGTTTGCTCATTTATTTTTTCTATAACTATGGGTTGTGGCTTTCTCAACTTTGTTGTAAATTGCTCAGCAGATCTTGGTATTCCTAGGTTAAATTGCAGTTGGTTCATTTGATGGGAGGCAGGTCCACCATGCGGTATTGGCAATGAACGTTGAGGAACACTGACTGGTTGATTCAAGCCTGGGAAGTTAAAACCCACCTGGACTGGTTGTGAGAGAATACCAGTTGTCATGATCCTAAACCACATTTACAAAAGGTATGAAAGAAGCTACATTAAAGTTGTAATAAGCTCACAGGGTACAACAATTATTTTGGCACAGAAATTTTAATTTAATCTTTCACGAACAATTTTCAACAAAATCACCATTCCACCTCCTAAATTAGCCTTAACAGTGCTGGGAGGTAAATAGATGAGGAGAAACTTTCCCAGATAAGAGGCCTGCATGCTATGATTGACCACACAAAGTGTCCTCAAAGATAAAAGTTCACTAAAGTGCACATTTTTAAATTTGGGCAAATATGAGGCATATATGAAAGCGCCAAATTTATAGCCCATTGCGTCCAATATGGAACATAATTAACACTCACACATAAAAAGCCAACATTCTTCGTATAAACGGCTTCAACTCTGCCTAGAAAAGGTGGTAGAGGCACTGCTAGCAGTAACAGGGTACGACATATTGCATCATCGTTAGCGGTTGAAATTTAAGCAAATTACTACGTGCATAGATCTCTGGCCATTGGTGAAAGGAAGACTACTTTGGCTTGCTGAGCAAAAAAAGCAACCCGCTGTCAGTATTGTAGAATTTTTACATTTCTCTCTTGCATTACCCACCTGCTTATTCTTGGAAATCTGTCCTAGAACGTTTTTTGAAGAAATGGAAATATCATCACAATCAGACGAAGAAATATAACAAACAAATCAAGGTTATAAACCGCCATTTTGTTTCAAACAAACACGTGACCGATCTTCTTGGTTTCAGACTCTTTCAATCAAACAGGAACGCGGCGTAAACTTGGTACAACAAAAAAAACACAAATGTGAAAGCCGCGCTAGCTCTGGGTTCGCTCTTGGATCGGAGCAGGGGCTCTCAGCTTAGATTAATAAAAGCAATTAGTATTGTCAGTGATGTTTAGTCTCATCGTTGCACTTAAATAAAGTGACAAAACACTGATCCCAACATGACTGCAGAAGGTCCAACATCCATAGTTTTGCAATCCCCCACCCCCACTGACCCCGCCAAATTACAAACCTTTGTTGGTCCTTCACGGTCGAGGAGTGCATCAGTCATTTCCCGTAGTGCCCTGTCAAAACAGTGGACGATTTCTTGGGCGGGGACCTGATAAGTGGGCCCCTCATTCGGAAAATAACACTTCTCAATGAAAAGACGTTATTCACCCCGTACCCCTGGGCCGTTAGTCCCCAAAGTTTTTGGTTTGGATGTGTGACCTGAAAATTGAAATCTTTACCCTATTTGAGACCAAAATCCAAAATTCCATACCCTGTTTCAGACCTGAGTATTACCCCATTTCAGATTTCTAATTTAGGAACGGACCATTATTTTTTCTGGAGGGGGGAATGGAAAATGTTGAAAACAAAAATTTTTCGCAGGACCTAAAAAGTCAAAATATATTGCTTACAAACATGATATGTATAAAAAATAGTTTGCATAGAGGTCAGAGAAACTTGAAACCTATTAATGTAAACAAAACTTACAAAACTGAAATTTAGACTAAAAGTATGTAGTTGTTTGCAGACATGATACAGGGTTCCACTAAAATCAACAATTTATTTGACCAAATAGGAACACCCAAATATTGCATGAATTAAATAATTGAAATAAACAAAAGAAACACATTGGATCTTCAAATTGCCCATGCTCAAAAAAATAAACCCAAGCTAGCAGGGAATTTCAAAGTGGGAGTAGCAAGGAGTGACAGGCCTAAGCAACATCTGACAACATAGACTCTTTACATTTTTGTTCTGGCGAGCGCATCATTTTAAGGATGTTCCTCTTTTACATGTAAAGAAAATAATTGGTGGCTCTTTCGCGTAGGAATGTAATTTGTGATAATCGGTATTGACATAAATTAATATTTTGCCGACACGGAACAGAGAACTGGGTGCGAGCGTAGTACGTGAGGGCTCATGGGAAGTATGTTTGTAAAAAGAGACGGTTGAGTAACTTGTGACATTCTACGGTCAGCCTTGCCACTAGCACTTTCTCATAAGGTTTATTTTTATTGTGTAATTAGAGTCATATGAATTGTCTTTTTCATTCGGTTGTTTAGTAATCAACCTTAAAACCCCAAAGGTTGCGCCATTGCATTTGGTCGGGGGTACACGGTCCCTATTTTCCCTAACAAGGGGTTTTTTGGGTTTACGCGTCCGGCTTTGGCGCATGTAGGACGTTACTTGATGTATCTATTATCCACTTTGTTGTAAGTTAATTGCCACAATTAAACAGGTCTTGGGCCTGGCTGACCAACACGCCCATGCCTCAACCTTTGTGTGTGTTCTGTTGTGTAGTGAAGGCAAAATAAGGTTAATTTTGTATCAAGTGCCATTTTTGCATTAAAGCTTGTTTGAGGTTGGGCACTGATGGTTGATATTGTGTTGCAAAAGCAACTTTGTTTTGAAGAACTATCTTTACTCTGGAGAGCTGATTTTTAATGTCTGATAGAAGGGACTCTATCAGATTCACTGCCGCCAATCATCATAGTGTGACGTCTCAGAAACGAAAAAGATGAGTTCAGAGGAGTCAAAAGGTAACGTTCGTGGGCAGTGATTGGTAGATTTCGATCTGCTTTGTAGATTTCTCTTTTTCCAATTCGTTTAAATTAAACAATGATTGACGGCAACCATAAGGGAACTTCCTTTTTGTGTGATAAAGTGGTTAAAAAAGATCGGGAAAAAAATGTTTGCAGAAGAAAACTTTTCACACCCCTATCTCCCCCACTCCATGAAAATAATGGTCCGTCCCTTATGACCGAAGCTAACCAGAAATAGCAATAGTAGGGAAGCAATATTTAACAATTATTGTATGAGGTTTTTGTGATATCCGGAATAATCAAGGTCGAGGTTGAGTGTAACCAGCCGAAGCCGAAGGCTGAGACTGATAACACTTACCAAGACCTTGATTATTCCGGATATCACAAAAACCGAATCTAATAAGAGTCAGTCGAGTCATACATTGCTTTAAAGAAAATAACGAAAAACATTATGTTGAAGAGGCACCGGAATCAACCAGCCATGTTCTTACTTCGCTGTGTTAACTTGACATTGCTCTTGGAAATCGTGCATTGCGCGCGCAACCTACAGATTATTCACTAATCTGCTAGCAGATTAGGGAATAATCTGTAGGTTGCCCTATTTCCCAGAATTTACCATAGGCTTTTAGCCAACAAGAAGACAGATGGTGATTATAATGTATAAAAAAACTTGAAATGCCCCACACATGTGCAAATGCCCGACTCTTGCCCCAGGGGGATGGGCACTGCTAGAATTGACTGATACAGATTTGTCAGAGCTACCCATCATTATCAAAACGCAGGGTTTTGTCAGGGCTAGTTCAATCACGCAGCTAGCGACTTAATAATACGGGCATGAATGTCTTTGTGGTTCACGGAGATCACGTCACAATAATATCTCATTTGGCGGATCTCATCCCCGCAGGGTTTACATGTAATAGCGCGAAGTTTGCATACGTTTTCAATCTCACAAGAAAGAAACTATTCTCATTCGTAGCACAGGGTTCGTACAATTATGACCTGTCAAAATTCCATGACTTTCCATGACTTTTTCCATGACTTTTTGAAATATTCCATGACCTAAGTTAAGCTATTTCCCTCCGGCAGTAGTGTCAAAACAATCATTTATTCAGCTGAAATTACATTTGATTTTTGGACTTGCCAGTTAATTTTTCAACTTTGGATCTTAATGCCTTTCATTCAAAGAAAACATACTTATTTTCCATGACTTTCCATGACCTACACCTAAATTTCAGGACTTTCCAGGCCTGGAAAATGAAATTGTAAAATTCCATGACTTTCCAGGTTTTCCATGACCTGTACGAACCCTGTAGCAAGCTGAAGCTTTTTTGGCCACTTTTATGTTGCCGTTTTAGTTTCGGCCAAACCTTCCTTCATGGCCTCTTTCCAGTGGACAATCCCATTTGTAGGTATTAGGGGAACACTCACAAGGAAAGTTGGGAGGCGCGATGGCCCATTGGTTAGTGCGCTTGACTCCGGACAGAGCGGTCCGGGTTCGAGCCCTGGCTGGGGACATTGTGTTGTGTTCTTGTGTGAGACACTACTCTCACAGTGCCCCTCTCCACCCAGGTGTATAAATGGGTACCGGCGAACTTATGCTGGGGGTAACCCTGCGATGGACTAGCATCCCATCCAGGGGGGAGTAGAAATACTCCTAGTCGCTTCATGCTACAGAAACCGGGATAAGCTCCTTCCGCTGATGGTCTCAAGCCCGGGTTCTCAAGGGCTCGTATGCAGACTTTCTTCTGTCTGGAAACTGCCTACTTGTGTTTTGGAACTATGAAAAATCTCAAAAAAAAATAATAAAACAATTTGTCCCATGCGAAAGCAAACTTTGGCTTTCTTGGCTTGAGTGCGGGGAGGTGTTTTTAGTTTATGGATGAAGATTTGAGCCAGTTCAATGACCCGGAAGACTTCTTACATGGTTTTGACAGGTCGTTATGATGTTGCAAAAATCCTTATATTTTTCACGCAAACCTCTGGGTGTAGCAGCAACCTGTACGCGTTAATCGTCGCACGCGAAA
Source organism: Platygyra sinensis (assembly GCA_019787425.1). Classification (NCBI taxonomy): domain Eukaryota; kingdom Metazoa; phylum Cnidaria; class Anthozoa; order Scleractinia; family Merulinidae; genus Platygyra; species Platygyra sinensis. The sequence continues at coordinate 36,458 of JAHPZR010007603.1, read as the reverse complement.
ATGCAGAGAACTATCTCGTCGGTATCCCTCCGGTTCAAATGGATTGCATCCAGGCCAAACTCTTTCAGCTAACTTTCCCTGTGGTAAAGGTAAATATCTTACGCCAAGAAATAAAAGAAGATCACTACTCTCTTTGCTTTAAATAATTTTATTAAATAATTCCTCCACCCCATATCACTGGCTGTTGATTGTTTAGTGGTAGACCGAAAGAGAAAATGGAAAACGTTAAAGAATTAAGCTCACAAAGAGCAGAAGTTATATACAATTTTGAGCATTGAAAACGACTATATACTATGTGAGTATTTATTCTATCGAACTCTAGTACTACAATAAAAATGTGTTTTATCTCGTCATCACAATAATTATAGACTGAATTTTTCACTTTCAGATTAATAGAAGTCTTTTTTTCCTCTTCCTCTAACTAGTGCCTGCTGTCGACGCTTTCTATCGGCAACATTAGCTCCACCATTTGGGCGCAAAACTGGTAGAGACACGCTGTCATGGACAACATGCATTCTCCCGGCCGCTAACCTGTGAAATAAGAAAAGAAAGTCAAAACACAACAAGAACAAGATTAACAGCCTTGACGGAGGATCTGCATGAAAACCAAGTACGGCTGGCTAGGCTTCCTCTGTAATTACTGTTATTTATTGTGTTTATTAACAAAAGCTGAACAACTACGGAAAGGAATCAAGCAACACTCTTATCAAGCCTTTACGACGGACATGAGTTTTCAAATTTTAACCTCAAGAAATATGTGCACTCAAGGCCCGCGGGGGGGGGGGGGGGGGGGGGGAGGGGGTACTTAACAAAGTTTTAAACAGGGAGGCTCTGCCCGGAGGTCCAACCCCTCACCCTTCTATCTACCATTCTGGCAGAAAAGGTACCCCTTTTATATACCTTTTATTGAAAAAAGTTACCCCTTTCACATACCTATTTTAGGAAGTCTTGTTCTTGTTTTTATGTAGTGCTAGGTAATAAATAAACTTATACAACCTTCAGGGGCGTCTATTCGAAAAATTATAATTAAAGGCCCTTTAAAATACCTAAATGACCGATTTCCTTACTTTCATATACCTCAACTTGTGAAATCCCTACCCTTTTTTATACCTGAAGCCTGAAAAGGGTACCCCTTTCGGGCGGAGCCTCCCCGTATAGGCCATTATAGGGAGTACCCCCCCGGAACTCAAGGATACTCTGGACACAGCTGACCTTAAAATTGAGTGTAGGTGTGCGGCCCTTATAATCCCAAAACCCATATCCTTGTACCCCATTTAAGACCAAAATCTGTGACTGACAGCCTTAAGGCCCGTTTACACAGACGATTTTTGTTGCCGTAACTCGATGCAATTTTTGTCATGGTAAAGTTGCAACTTCAAAATCGCACATGTAAACCAGGTGCGATTTTCAGTATGAATTGCATCGAGTTGCCGCAACAAAAATCACCTGTGTAAACGGGCCTTTATACAGTTCATATTACAATTCTCAACCAGAAAGAAAAGCATCAACAGTGCAAGTTGTTATAATCTGTAACAATGTGTTCAAAAAGTCATTGTCAACTTCAACTGGTATTCAATAGCTCACCTTCCTGAATGTGCCTGTTCTCTTGAATTTAATCGTGGAAGAGATCTGCTGGCTGGTGTATTATGTCTGGAAAATAAACCCAATCATTGAATTTCATGTTTCTTGTAAAGATTTGAACCAGGATGCTTCACACACCTTGTATTAGTTGGAACATCATCTGTCACATAGGACTTAGCTAAGAGATATGCATCTGGGGTCCACTTGTCAGAGTACAAGGCATCATTCAAGTCTGACTTGAGTTTTGAAAGCTGAAAAATCAATGATCAAATAAATACAAGGAGAACAACGTAAAGGATCAGTTAACTTGAATTTAAACAGGAAGAAGCACATGTATGTACTTGTTTCATTAGCAACAACATCTTCTACAATATCAACTACTGTACATGCAAACCCTGTAAATGCCAGATATGTCCAGGATTGAACGCTAATGAGATTTAAATTCCTTATGATAAGCATCAGAAAGTGTCCTCATTGGTTAAAAGTCACCAAAACACACACAATTCAGTCAAATATGAATATGAAAATTTCAAATAACCCTGCCAAATACAAAGTACTAATTAAACAATACTTGCGTTATCTTCACAGCAGTAGTTTGTACTTAGCTATACATGTACACTTCCAACAAAAACAAAACTATTCTGGGTGAAATGAAGTCAGTCTGAAGTACTCTATTCAAATCTCCAACCACTTGCTGCACTTGTTGAACAACAGAAATAGCTGTCAAGTTTGCTCTAATACATACCTCCTGTTCTTGCCTTTTGTTTGTTTCCGATTGATGTTTGATAATTGCTTTACATTCTACTAAGGTAGGTGACCTCGGTGCACTGTCTGACGGCATATGAACTTTAACAGTCTTGTCCTTGATTGTCACAACCAGAAGTGATTGTCCCAAGGGAATGCCTTGGTTTGTTGCTGTTGGAGCTGGTGGTGTTGCAGATAATGAGAAAGCATATGGTGAGCTCAAATTTGTTGGTTTCTCTTGCTTATTGTGAGATTTTATCTTGTGTTTTTTGCCAGAACTCTTGGGCTTTGTGATTTGTGGTCCTTTTGCTGACAAGGGTGGGGTAGGTGTGGATTTTGAAGTTGTCCCTGTTTTCCCAGATCCGTATCTACAAAAACAAATAAAGTTAGTTAAAAAATTGATTTATTTTTCTTAGACCACAGCATTGCATATGTTCCATTGGTATCAAGTCTGATAACAGTGAGCCTCATTGTATATGGCTTCCTACTTACAATCTTTACTCAACATCCACTTTTGTAGTCATACCATACCTGACTAACTGTTATTCTTAGCCATGCTTCATTTTGAGCAGCTAAAGCAAGATTACAACCTACAGTGATGTACTGTTTTGGCCATGGGACTGCCTTTTAATTGATAAACAGTATTTAGAAACAGCCATGACTTCACAATTTACAAAAATCTCTAAGACATACATGTATATAGGTCACATGTACCCTAGTTGAACCGGTTTCATCAGGCATGTTCTTATCTTCAGTTTCTGCAGACTAAGCACTGCCCTCTCCCTTTCCAGGTCAAATGCTCACATCAAAACAGTGTCAAAGTGAGAGGAACAAGTCATATCCAGGAGTCAAGTATGAAGTAAGAGTCTAACCAGCCTAGTCTTGACAATAGGAACATGTGAAAGACTAATCTGGTTACCATCTTACTTCACTCCACCTTGCCGTCAATCACACATTTGTACTAAAACACCAACATCCAGAGTGTATTACAACAGAGATTGACTTGAGCAGTCTTAAGTTTTTAGCTTTTATGATTACTACTGTATTTTAGACATTTAATCTATATTTTAAATTTTTTTTTCAAGACCCTCTTGAAAACCACCTCTACAATAGGTGATTGGATGCTTCCTCTTAAAATATTAATTTACTATTATAATTATTAATGAAATGCTTTCAGGTGGATTCTATATATAACAAATGACTGTCTATTAACCCCTTACTGCCTAAGGGGTCTCCCTTTGAGGAGTAAAATCGTCTGGTGTTAGACAGAGTAAAATCGTCTGGCGTTAGACAGAGTAAAATCGTCTGGCGTTAGACAGAGTAAAATCGTCTGGTGTTAGACAGAGTAAAATCATCTGGCATTAGACAGAGTAAAATCGACAAGTGGGTCTCAGGCAGGGAAGGGTTTAAGTGCCCATATCGTCAAAATTTTTATTTTCCCATCTTATCCTATATTCCATGCAATGAACTTTGGTGAAAAAAATTTCGATTTGGAAGGGAAGCGATTTTTCTAAGAAGTTTTAAAAACCTGAAAATCCTATTTTATTGCGGTCTACCCGTGCCGCTGACCACATCATTGACGTTCTCAGATTTGTGACGTAGATTAAGGAACACGTGACTTCAGGCTTGACTTATCTCGCTTGTTTTACCTCTGTAAATTTAGCTTTGCAGTCTATGCAAAATGCTCCTTTGCAGCATTTGGTATGAACTACTAAGTTTAATTTACGGAGGTAAAACAAACGAAATAAGTCAGCCTAAAGTCACGTGTTCCTTAATCTACGTCACAACTCATTCCAAACCAGGGGAAGACTGGTGCGAATGGTGGACCAAAATGGCGGCAAATTTGAATGTTTTGAAAACTTCTAAAAAAGATTGCATTAATTTTAATCCAAATGACATTTTTCTTTCTCAGAAATTCATTGGGTGATATATAGAATCAGATAAGAAAATAAAAATTTTGACTTTGAGGCGAGGTGGATGGATTTGAAAGCCTGTCATCATTATTAAAGTCTTGTATAACTTTACAAGTATATATTAAAGCTTTCTATTAAAAAATTAATAGATGATTGTGTTAACTTTTCTAACAACCATACAAGATACTAACAGATAAAAAATGAGCATGAGCAAAATAATATTTTAAAATGTTCAACCTTTTCCTGGGCTTTCGGTCGAGGGAACAAGGCGTTCACAGTTCTCAGTGGTTTGAAGGCGACTTGGATTTATTGCTGCTTTAATATTCAACTAATCCTTTCCAAAATGCCCTGTTCCCTTGACCGAAAGCCCAGGAAAAGATTGACTGACCACAGTCTCGGACAGTGTACAAAATCAGTTGCACCAACTCCAGTTTTATAAACTGCGTTCAAACAGAACGATCCCCGAAAACTCAGATTACAAAACACAAAAGGGCTGTTTCTATGTTTGACCATGTTTCTGGCACGTGCATTTAAGTCTCACACTACGTTTTCAAGAAACTTCATGCAAAATTTCTTCAGCACGAGCTCGATGTGCTGATTTTTGAATCATGCATACTAATGTTATATTTAAATTGATGAAGGCTTAAGTAAGCACCAGCCAAAACATCTTGATTGAAACATAAAAAAGCTAGTCAGTGTCAAACCATTATCTTACGATGTAAGCTGCTGACTATCACAACTCTATTTTTAATAAGTACACTATTTTAAAGTTCTTCAATGTTGCCACCTTCTTTGCTATTTGTAAATATCATAACTTTTTATAGTACAAATACAAATAAAGTTGTTTTGTACTACTATTTAATACTAGTACAGCTGTGTGATAACTATACAACTGAACCTCCTGCAACCGACCCCTCAAACTGTCAAGCTTACTGGAGGTGGTTAACTATGAGAGTTCAGACCATATTGGGTCAAACTTTCGCCTCATTAAAATATTTTAACTACAAAGACTTTCCCCAGGTGCCACTGTTGATGCAATGTTATCTTCATGTGAAAAGTGGTTTTTCTCAATAAAAATTATTCATCCCAGGAACATGATAAATCATGTTACAATATCCTTATTATTAAATCTCTTCTTGTATTATCTGTCAAGTGGTCACTTATGGGAGGTAAAAGAAAGAAAATTTCAAACTTGTAGCTCTAAAAGTGGTCACGGTCGCTTAGGATAGGTGATTGCTTACAAGAGATATACTCATATAGTGTCTTGACTTGGAAATGTTTGCTAGTTTGGAAAACTGGTCACTGCGGAGGGGTGGTTGCTTACAAGAGGTGGTCGAAACCGGAGTTTCAACTGTATAAGGAAAATGATTGGAATGAGTAATTTGACAGAATAAAAAATTTAAACTCAAAAACCTTTTGTTTCTCTTTTCACTTGAGCTTGAGGCTTGAGCAATGCTTTTACTCAAAGATTCTTTACCGGGCCATTGGGTAGGCTCTGTCTCCTCTTTCTTTGTCTCTTCGACATTTTGATGTCCATCTGATGCATCATCTTTTACTATCTCATCTGCAAAAACGACATTATTAAAGGGGCATTGTCACGCTATTAGGCAACTTTATAAAAAGCTAGAAGGTGCCTTCACATCATTTGAATTCCAAAGCTAATGATCTAGTTTTGTTATTTAAGGACGGTGCCTACTAATTCAAAGGTATTTTTGGACCGGTTCACTGAATATGCGGGAAAAGCAAATCATAACGAGTGCTATTGAAATCCGACATGAAAATTGGGGGTTACCACGCATTTTTCGAAGATAATTGATCAGCAATATTTGTAAAAAGCTTTAAAATGCAAAGCAATGTATGGCGTTTTTTTCCCAATTGAAGCTTAATTATCTCTGAAAAGTGCGTGGTTACCCCCAATTTTCTTTTTGGATAACAAGAAGACTTGCTAAGTGCTACTTTCTCCGCATAGTTTTAAACTGCGCAAAAATATCCCTGTATTAAAAGCACCACCCATAGGAAATCCGAGTATCTCGAGATGCGCAGACCGTATGCGCAGTAACAATAGTAGGCACCGTCCTTAAGACTATTTGAAGGTACTGAAACTGTTTCCTGTCGCCTGTCGCTGTGGATGGCACGGATGGAAATGGATTGAAATTTGAAAAAATTGGTCAATTTTTTTCAAGTTTTGATGCCACGAGTTCCAAAAATCCTCAAGAAATTTGTTATGGTTAGCCCTCTCTTATAAAATGCATTTGATATCTTTGCCATAGGTTTAAAAAAACTTTTTGTTTATGATTAAAGCCTGAAAGTAATGATTTTAACACAGAATTGACCTAAAACAGCAAAATTCTCGTAACAGTGCCCCTTTAAGGACATCCTAAACAAAAATATGTTAACTGACAACTCACCTGAGCTAGCAGATTGTAACAATTTACTTTCTTCTGGACTAGGAGATGTCTTATCATCTGTAAACAATAGATGATAGAAGCTAGAAGTTGCTTTCCCAGTCACACCATATGATAGACAACATCGTACCAATACCCAAGGCCCTGGTTGTTTGAAAGGTGGATAACGCTATCCACAGAATAAATTGCTATCCAACAACAACAACAACAATTTTATTTACCCCGTAAACTTACTTACATGCGGATAAATTATTCAAATAGATAGAGATAGATATAGGGGGTCTGGCTGCCTGAAATAACTAGGAAGTTAAAAGGGGCAGGCAGCCAGAATCACAATTGGATGGTGTGGCTTGTTTTGTCAACACTTATCCACTGGATAGTGATTTATCTGGTGGACTGCGTTATCCAGCCTTCAAACAACTGGGGCCTGTTGTCAACATCAACATATATATTAGGAGGTGAACAACTTATGGAATATAATTGCCTTGAATAAAGGTTATTCTCACTAATCAGTTTAAAACAAATTATAGCAAAAAAGTTTTCAAGACATATCGACCACCAAATATCAAATGAATACATTACTTGAAATATGATTTTCAATCTTAATGAATTCTTCATAAGTCCACTCTTATTTCAAATTCTTAAATCATTCCATGTAACTTTCTGCTACAGCGCTAAAACACATTAAAAGCACCATGTTATTTACACAACACCCCTTAAATCGGTAATTCATGTTGTGAACTGATAATACAATCAATTAGACATGACCACTCTTTGACCCCGTGGCTTCCAAACAATTTATACTACTGTTGCTAAGTGCCTCGCGTATGTCAGATGTCATTAATTGCCCAATTCAGAGAGAACAACAAGAAGTTCAACGACAGTGTATGAACGAAGAAAAGTCTAAGATCAAGATGTACTCCACTACTGCTTCAGTCTTGTTGACATTAGAATCGATGTACAGCAATGCCAATCCGGCCGAGTACAAGACTCGCTTGGACCAGACATCTACTGACAAAAGTTACCTTAAATTTAGACTCGAATAGGAGAAAAAAGTCAAAAAAAATAATGAGTTAATTCTAGAAAGAACCATACTGTAACCGAATAAGCTTAACTTAGAAAGAATAGCGCATTTCGTACCCGTTTTATTCAAGACGTTCATTACAAATCTTAACGTACTAAACGGCGCGAAAACATCAAATGATATCCGCTTTCAAAACAACAAACCTTTTGGAAGATCAACTCCTGTTCGTGCCATGACCAGTTTGAAATTCAGCTCTGAAAAACAAAATCAAACCATACTGATGTTGCATCTAAAAAGATGACTGTTTTTTATACCTAAAGACACAATTCGAAAAATGAGACCAAGATCAAAACATTTTAAAACCTGATCTGTACGTTAATATTACATAATTTTTTTGTCAACCTTGGTACCGTTATCACATTTTAATACTTCAAGAAAAAAATTGTCGTAGATGGCTTTCCAGCTTTTCAAAGACTGATCAAAGTTTCTCGATCCAGTAGAATGAGAACATTGTAACACTCACCTTTGTTTTCAGCTTTTAATCGTTCTATTTCGCTATGCAAATTGGACAGTGTTTCTGCATGTTGAGTACGTAGATAGTCTATTCTTTTCTCTACGTTATCAATCCTGTGACTCTGATCAAGTAAATGTCCTCTAGATGGGGCAGAGACAATCCTTCCCGAGAAATTTGAATTTTCATTCGATTTCTCGTCCGCGACTTCGTCCATTTCCTCTCTAATCGATTTTATAGGTTGTAAGCGGTCACGAATTATTGGACGCGGCTGCTTTCTTCTTCCCAAAGTGTTCCTAGACCACGAAGGAAGATTTTGGAGAGGAGGAAGGTTGGCAGGTTGTGTCGGAGCCTTTGCCATGGTTTGTAAGGACTGCATAGCCTCTATGATTGAAGTTCTTTAGCACCAGCTGATATAGCCAATAGCTAAAGCGCCAAGTCTACAAGTGTGAACCGTTTGTGACGCAGGGCGTTCAAATCGACGAGCATTTTCCCTTCGTAGGTGCTCGGCGGTCACAAAAGATGTTTATATTCCTTCTAACACTACGTTGGGAGTGAAAGAACGCAGATTGTAGCAAAAATGGATGGTGTGATTTCCCTAACGCTATCACAAACAGTGAAAATTCCCAGACTTCGCCAAAACCGAAGCACGCATGACTACCAAACAGCGTTACCATGGTGAACAACTGTTGAGAATCTGCATTGCAATCACGCGCAACAAGATTTCAGGTTGATTTCCTGACTAAAATAATTTGACTAGGATGATGATATCTTTGACTT
>JAHPZR010007603.1:7500-20000 GCA_019787425.1 Platygyra sinensis | reverse complement strand
GTCCGGAAATCCATACATTTCTTTGCAAATTTTTGAAGTTTTTAAATGGCTGTATCTTGTTCAATATTGGCCCAATTAACACAAAACTTGAGGATTTTGTAAAGCTTGGTGTTCTCTTTCTGAATATATGGGTCTTGTGTTGTTAATCCCATAATACACGGACTCATACCCAGGCCCCCACAATATGAAATCACGCAATGAGCATGTACCTGCCACTAACAGTATTTGGTCACAATAAATAATGCATATTCATATTGCTGATTGAATACTTTGATTGCAATCAACTGAAAACTGTCAAGGTATTTTAGCCCATCAGCTTACACTTGACCAAGATCAAAATTTCCCTTACAATTTGGTCAGTTAAATTCGGCACAATTTTACCACTGTTCCCTCACAGTTTGCGAGCAAAAGAACACAGTTAAATAGCATTCTGGAGGGATTGCATACTGATTACAAGTACTGGAGAATTAAAGTGACTACGAAAATGAAAACCATCCTGTACGTAGGAGACATTGCCCAAACAAGTCATCTTATCCTTTGCACTAATGTTATTCTTAATACAAATTTTTGACATTTGATAAGGAAAATGTATATTATACTTGATCTTCAGAATCCTGCATACATGTACCTTTTCTAGTGCAAATTCCTGCTGATCTGTATTCTTGTAAACTGACAATTTCTTTCTTAAGAAAATTTTCCACTGAAAGAAAACCAACAGCAACATCAACATTGTATTTCTATTAATATCAAGGTAACATCAAGGTAAATATATTGTAATTTTTATTTTTTATGGTCAGCAGGGGACGTTAAAGAACCCACACACTATTCGATAAGAGTAGGGGACGTAGTTCCCGGTGTTGTGGTCTATCTTCGTCATTTACATCATTTACATCATCACTCATCATGGGTTGGCAAGGGTTCAGTGGGCTCATAAATGGACTGATAGCGGCTGCCAGCGGCGCCTTTGTATGCTGACGTCCGAGCCCACTGCAATAAAGCAATGTAAAGGGGACATGTACGTTTGTCCTCTAACTTGCCACATTACATTACACATTACACTCCTGATTTTTTTTGTCGAACTTACTTAGTAATCCCTGGACAAATATTTCATGTTCGTCAGGTGAATGAAGACGTGCAAAAGGCCTGAGGCTATCACGCAGGTCCCTAAAGTAAAACATTTGTTTACTGTTTAGCCCACAACAGCAATGACTCAATGACAGCTTTACATTAGCAGGTAATGAAATGCAAAATTAGGGAAAAAAAGTCTTGAACTTAACAGCACTTTCTAAAGATTTTCCCGATATTCAAAGAGCACCCAGCTAATCAAGTGATCTGATGTATTTTTCAGAGAAAGCAGTTGTGTCTTGAGTACTGCAGCACTGGTGAATAAATGGTGAATTCTTTAGTGATCGGTGACAGATCACATCTCAACCCCTCATATACATGTACCTTTCTGCTTTTGACTGCTTTCTTTCCATAGCTGTATAAAATAAAAAAAGCTCGTTTTAAAAACATTTAATACCCAAAAAGAAAATCTTGAAACTCATTATCAAACTTCCTTAAACTCAAGAACAGTTATATAACAAGAAACTAAATGACTCATACTTTGTAACTTCCTGATGTTAATAAGACCATATTTTCTAACAATGCTGTAAATAGACAGGAAAAAAATGGCACTGTTATACACCGGTCACCAACTAAGTTTACCAATCTAACCCCAGGAAAAGGAAAAAAGAAAGGCAAAAAAGGCGTGGGATTCCACGAGATAATTTCTTTTAACAACAAAACGTTTATGTCTATTTTCCTCAGTCTTTAAACAAACACATGGATATAGACATTATGGTAAGTGACAATTTGGAGACATTAGATGTAGATATTTCCCAACTCCCAAGCACACAAGTGAGCCTGCAAGATCTGGTCACATCATAATCATGTCTGGTGCATTAACTCCATCATGAAGCCTAAATGTCAACTCACATATATAATCAAATTTGTGGGAATGCAATTTAAACAGTCTTACTTCACTTACTGTTTTCTGTAGAATCTCTGTCGAAGCCTCGACAGAAAGATCTCAACAGCAGCGATTTTAAGTTCTGCAAATATAAAAGGAGGATATTTATTACATTTGAGTTAGCAATTCATTATTCTTCAAAAACTCATTAATAATTCATGAGCCAAACAGCCTATCAAAACACCGATAAAGCGTCACGTGCATGAGCTTTATATCCCGATAAAACACTCCTCGTTAGTATTCTTTATATAAAGAATACTGATAAGGCATAGCTTGTTTTTCTTGTATGCTAATATGTTCCCCTCACAATTTGAACCATTGTTCCAACTCCCAAGACACACGCTTATTGTGGAATGTTTTTGAAGCCGTTCAAACAACTCGCAGCACGTGTTTTATCGGGTCTAAAACCACTTGGCTGCACCTTGTGGTTTTAAACCCGATAAAACACTCCTGCTCGTTTTTTAAACATTACCTCATAAATGCCAAACAAATATTAATAGCCTTATTAAAAACTCAAATGGACTTATAACTTGATCATGTTGTGTATGCCTCACCTTGAAGAAGGTCTGAATCAGTACAATCAAATTCTATGTCTTTTATATCAACCTCGGCATAGTTGTCATACTCCTGTTGACATCAACAAAAATTAATTGGTAAAACTATTAGTTACAAGAATGGAGAAGGTTAAAAAAGCAGTTTTGGATAACCTGGACCTCCAGCGACCAAACTCCCAACAGCTTACTATGTCCATGTTACAATGTTAAAGGAAGACTCAAATGAATGCAGGCTGCATAAGGTGTATGCATACAGGCATTATTTTGAAGACTTAAATATCAGAGTGTGAGCTAAGTATATTAAAAATATTGGCAATACATTCCATAACTTACCATGTCAAAATCTCCCCTACAGGGCATGTAACCTGACATTTCCAAGCTACGTGTTGAATCCATTGGAGGACGTGGTGGGTCATCCATTGCTGTTGAATTAATGAAAAGATACATTGTATGTTTTATTCCTATCCAAACCACAAGTCAATAGATTGACATATCAGAATGACCTTTCCTCAGACTTTGAGGCACAAATTCAGAAAACAATGAATACACTATATTTAAAGAATGATTTTGCACAAACTGAAAAAAAAAGAGGCTCAGCTGGAAACCCAAAAGCGTGATCATGGCTTTTACACTTCAGAAAATTAACTTCCAACGCATCATGTAACAGTGATCATACAGCACCTTTAAATGGAATTCCTGAAGAGGATAATGGCGGTGAATGGGCAGGTACAACTGGCTTCAGCTCTGAAGAAGAAAAGAAAAGAAAATACCAAACACAAAGTGTTGAATATTCAGGAAGATAAGGTGTTCAATATCCTTACAATGGTGTTGGAAGCTGAATTTTGACAGCACTTGCCATTCAGGCAAGTGACTTCCACCCAGTGTTATTTCCAAAAAAGGAAAATCCTGCTCAACAAACAGGTGAGTGATCAATGATTTGTACTTGCCTGATGCTTCTTACACTTGCATGGGTACAAGTGCTTATTTCCAACACTGTATCACAAGTGATTCATATCCATCATGCGTTTGAGGCCATTGCATTAAACCCATGCAGCTCAGTTTGGTTTAAACTATATATACCACCTTTCCACTTATTTCAAGCCAGATAACACTGTGAAATTTGATTTGTAAACATGCCTTGAAGTTGTTTTCATGTGCTGAAAAAAAGGATGCCATCATACCTTGAATCTGAACAGCTTCACAAGGTTCATCAATGTAACACCTCATGTAATGTTCCTCACATTCTGTAAGGTAACGTTATTATCATTGACAACACTTACCAAATTGATGTCAGTTTTTCATGCGTCTGTCCTGTTATTGATTATGAATTTCATCATAATATTGTTAATGTAGCAGGGGATCCACGAGGCAATACAAGAGTGGATCTGCAGACTACTGTGACAATGTCTTTGATGAGATTCTTTGCCAATAACAGGACAGACGTGTGAAAAACTGACATCAATAAAATGTTTTTTAATGATAACTAATTGTCAAATTGTCTGCTCTCACTTGTTAACCCTTTCACCACCAGGGGCGACTTAATAGAGTTTACTCTGTCTAACGCCAGACGATTTTACTCGTCAAAGGAGACCCCTTGGTGGTGAAAGGGTTAATGCAATGCATAAATTATAAATTAATAAGTGTCTGCTTTTGACAATGAAAATTAGCCAATGAGACTGTGAGAGTTCCTGCAGTTAACGTAAAATAAACAATAGATTGACTACTCAACTCAAACTAAGATTACAGTAAGTTCTACTAACAGTTACTGTAATAACACAAGAAAAAATTGTTAATTTTTCCTTGTAGTTTTAAGTGTAGACCTCTAAAAGGACAGCATTAAGGAACATTCAGTCTTCAGTTCATACAGAATTATTCAATACATATTGAATGTACCAGGGACAGGTAATTTTATAGTATAGTAGAATCCCGCTGTTTCAAACTATCAGGGAAAACAAAAAAAAAATGGGTAAAAATAGCTGGAGTTATGATAGTAAATGACTGAAGGGCAGATGCAAGGAAAATGGTTTTAAGGGTTGCAATTAACTGAGTCTGAATTAGCAGGGTCCACCTGTACTGTTAATAGAATGAGCAGCATCAAGTACTTACATCACTTTGACAACTTTCAGAAGGAAAAGAGCACAGTGACGACTGATTTCATTACTCTTACCTTCTTCCGTTTTACTCTGAACTTGTTTTGCAACCTCTTTCCTACAACAATCAAAAAAGCAATTATTTTAAATGCACAACTGGTCTGACTACTAAAATTTTACGAAATGTTGAATTTAAATTGTACAGTCACATTTTTTAGTGACAAGTAAAATAGACTAGGATTTTTTCACAATGATCAGTGGATCATACATGTATATAAAAAAAATCCTCTAAGAAGTACTATATTATGGTACAAATAATGGCTGTGGAGAAGGCCAGAAAAAAAATAAAATTACTAGATAGATTTCAATAACTCTTGAAACTCAGAAAATCTATTGGTATTCTTCAAACAATCTCACCAGTTTTGAAAGCCACAGTCAGAGAGTCCATCCAGAAGGTCAATTTCTTCTTGAGCAGTCCAATTCTTTTCCAAGACTGGAAAATTGTTGCTCTAGTAAGTTCAAATTAAAACAAACAAAATGGGCAAATGTTAAGGACGGTGCCTACTAAATACAAAGGTTTTGCGCCAGGTTAGGACCACGCGGAAAAAGTAGATATTTGCAAGGGCTATTGAAATCCACAAAGAAAAATAGGGGTAGCCACGAATTTTTTCGAGATAATTAGCCTTGAATCTCAACAAAAATGCTGACATCAGCATTTTTCTGAAAAAAGTGGGAAAAAACATTTCTTCACAGATTTCCTTAGAATTCGCCTTTACATACAGAAAGGCAAACATTTAAAAAGATCTTTAAACTACATGGCAAATGGTAATATTAAATCATTTTTGTTACGTTTTTAGTAACAAAATCATTGCAAAATCGCTTTTAACGTCTCTGACAGCCTTCCTCTGGTTCAGCTAAAATACAGTCTAAATACCTTATACCAAAATGGTATATAAAAGAATAAGGGGTTGGACCTCGGGGCGGAGCCTCCCCGTATTAAACTTGGTTAAGTACCCCCACCCCCTCCCCCCCGGGCCATGAGGGCTTAAGAAAATCACTCTCAATGTAACTTGGAACGTACAGTTATGGCCAAATGGTTGGCACATTGAACTCTGGACTGAAAGGTCAATGTTTTGAGTTGTGTTTCTGGGTAAGACACATGACTCTTAGAGAGTACCATACATACGCAACAGTGGACTTCACCATCTCATCTAGGTATGGGCTTTGGTGACAGGGACCACCTCTTAACTGCTCTACAAACAGTAGTTGAAGCAGCATGAATCTGTTCAAAATGTTTAAAGTGCACCTAACACCAAAAATTTTTTCTCGCTAAAATAATAAAGCTTATTTTGTGGAGTAATTTTGCACAAAAATTTTTTGATTTGGTTAAATCCTCGAGTTTTTATGACCCGTCGAAGTACATCCAAATGCCGCCATTTTGGTTCGCAACCGAGTTTAACAGGGCATAGGTCGAGGGCTGGATGTGACTTCAAATCCAGAACAAGATGATTCTGTAGTTCGCATATTTACTTGTTTTTGTGGGAAAGGCTGAGAATGTAGTTCGAAAAATTGCCAGCCAGGAGCATTGTAAGGGGGATGTAGCTACTCAACAAATTTACAGGAGGTATTACGCTTCATGTCATACCAGTTTTATTTAGAGATGATCGACTTAAAGCGAAGAAACGTAGAAAGTGATGGGTTGATTTTGTGACAGCGAAACGTGCAAAGCATTTAATAGTGAGACCCGTCTAGGAGTTTGTTGATCTGTTCTATGAATTTCAAACCAGATGATTTTGTTTGACGCCTTGATTTTTAGGAAGAGAAGGAGATTTTGCCGAGTCTATGGCTTAAGCAAGACGAAGTTGGTAAAATCCACTTCTCAGATCTATCGATTCATGCATCCGCTGTTGGATCTAATCTGAGAAATACCAGTCAGTCCGCGCAGCTGACAGAGACAGAAGGCAGGAGAATAGTGAGCGAATTTTTCTGAGCAAATGTTCTCTGCCTTAATATGCTTAAGTATCCTTCCTTGGTCAATTCTTAATTTGAAAGAGAAATCCGGGAGGGTAATTTTGGCAGAACTCAATTCCTTTCCAAGTCACTCTTCTTTGAGTCTCGACGACCTTCTAACTCACTGCAACAATAACATTAGCTCATGTTTGGAGGGAAGAGACGCTACATTTATTTCCACATTGCACGTAAAGAACACAAACACTGTGTCAAGACGGATAATCAGTTGTTCTACATAATGAACGCATTAGTTAAATAATTCTAAGAAAGTGAATGGACTTCAATGTTATTTAAAAGGTATATTATGCGAGATAGATAGGATAGAAGATGCAAAAATATTGTAAACTTCCCTAGATACCAGAGGTCAGTTGAAAAAAACGTTTCTTAAAAGGGCTGCTATTGGTTAGGTGCGTGATGATCTTGCCCAAACCAGATTTACCTCAGGAGAGTTTTGTCAAGTTAGCTAAATAAATAAACTAATAAATAAATAGCGGCCTGTCACGGAGGAATGTTTATTTGCTCAAAATTGGGGCAAAATCTTTCAGAGATCGAAGTCAGGACATTTGTAAGGATACAGAGAGTAATTTGAGACCATTTACTGGCTTTTAAGGCTGAAATTATCCAAAAGCAAGCTTTACTTTTGTTTTGGCTGAACTCCATGCGCTGAATAATTAGCGGCTCGTTATGACTGCAAATGTCAATCAAAGGGAAATTGGCGTCGGCATGGAAGTGAGGTTGTTATCCCTTAGTGCCAGAGGTTTTTTTCTCGCTGCTTCGTGACTCGCCTTTGCGGCTTCGCCAATCAATTCTGTTGCCCCCAATGAGAAAAAAACCTCTGGCATCCAGGGTAATTATAAACACGTGTCATGTGCTACAAATTATCTTATTATTCTATGACTTCTACATATCTTTGCCATCAAATCTGTCCTTCAGATTTGATGTCACAGCTTACACTCTCCCCAGATTCCCCATGCGCGGTCGCGAACCATTGGAAACTTGGTTTTTTCCACCAAATTACTCCACAAAATAAGCCTTATTATTTTAACGAAAAAATTTTTTGGTGTTAGGTGCGCTTTAAAAACACAGACATTTCTAGAAACTATACTCACAACTATTTCATAGTAGTGGTCACTGTGGTGATCTTTCTCCTCAGCTCCTCTGGAAAAACACTGAAAGCGAATTTTTTTTTCAGTGCAATCGAACATTGGTCCTTTCAACTAGATTTCAAACTGGCTAGTTTGCAATTGGTTGTGTGCTGACCTTTATTTATCAGCTCTTTAAACCAAGCTGGTCTAGAGGGTGAAGTGTGTCTTAAGGACGTTCGCGCGAAAATTTTCTAACATTGATTTTTTTCTGAAAATTTTACCATTGAAAGATGATGAGTTAGTGATGTCAGAAATGTAAAAAAATTGGGGGGTCACCGACTTCGTTTCGGAGAGAACATGCCCGGAAAAACACCTAAATCTGAGTAAATCGGGCTTTGTTAGCGAAGAAGACCAAGTGGCTCCAAGTCCCAAAATCTTGCAATTAGTGCTTTGAAGGGAAGTGTTCTCTGCCAAATATGGTTTGAATGGACCTATTAAGCGAATTTAGTCAACTGGTGAGGTTCCTCAAAGAACAAGTTCGCATTTAGCGACCATAGTTTCACGCGCCTTGCAGCCGCAAGATAGCAGGATTCCACTTCCCGTGGAAAGAAATCTTGAATTTTTTTTAACTTCCTACATTGATTTTTTGTTCGTTTTTGGACAAAGTGGAGATAATTGTAAATAAAATCTGTCTCTGAAAAGAAAAGTAGGGGTCACCGAACGTCCAAGATCGCTAAATCCAATCAAAGCTATAGGAATGGCCATCTGCCCTATCATTGTTCATTTTAGTACTTAGCGCGCGCGCTCGATGCATGACGTGGCATGTTGCTTTGCGTGCGCAGTAAGGATGCGCAGAAACAATTAGCGCGAACGCTAATTTCAGGTTCTCAGGTTCTCTGGACTAGGATATTATGCAGGGGACCAAATTATTTAAAATTATCACCCAAGCTCACCCTGTAAAATTGCTTGATACAGAAATCCCTGAAGGAGCCTTTTGAGCAACAAAGTTACACATTTTGCAATGAACTAGCACTGAATAGAACCAACGATTGCACCTGTAGATCATAAAATCGATCTTCCTTATCGCCATCACTCATAAAAACGGCTGTTTCCAGAAATAAGTTTCTTAATTTTTTTCTGCAGTATTTAGCTTAAACGACTACCACTCAATGAGGACCTTGGCTCCACTTATATATAATCTAAGATATCTCTCGTAATCTGAAGAACAAACACTCAAAACACTCAAACGTACAGCACTCATTCAACAAACCTCTAAACAAATGTCCACTGTAGGATAACATTGTCGGCACCTTACAAATGGTTCTTTAACAACTCCGTGACACTGCAGGCACTCTTTATTATCTTCAGACACTGACTGACTCTCTGGTGAAGGATAAATCGCTTTAACCGTCTATAAGACACCAAAAATGCAAAACGTTTTCGAGAAATATATACAACTCACCTTCAACGAGAACCGCCATTTTCAGGCCCGCGCACGGCCGCGCACGTTGTTTCGTTGGTGGAGTCTGGAACCAGAACTTAGGCTCCTCGCTTCTGCCACGATTGTGTGTGCCGTGCTTCTTCAGGCTTCAAACAAGTCCCTGCAACTTGTCCCCTGAAGTAAGTTATACAGCAAAGGGTTTTAGAAGACATCCCAAGCTAGATCCCTGTGAGATGCATTACGAAGCTTGTGTGGCGCCTCACCGGAAAGGCCCCGATTTTCACGAGAACTTATCAGGGTCCCAAAGGGGTTTAGGGCTCCAGGGCTCGGCCTCAAAAATGCAGGGCTCCAGGGCTCCAAGACGAAAATTTCAGGGCTCTTGGGCTCCACCAGGAGCCCATTACCCGGAGCTTCCATCTTCCATACAGACCCTCTGAGTCAACCCTTTCCCGTATCTTTTTATTTTTAGAATCATCTCCCACTGAGGCTTTCGCGGGTTTCTTTTAAAACAGCCAATCATAAGAGAGCTGTGGTCTTCTATTGTTATAAGTCACAGGCATGTCACACGAAAGCTTTTCAATAATGGCGGAAAGCGAGGAAAGTTAATCCAAGGAAAGTTCTGATATTTATGAGCCAACTTCCACAGAAAACAGCAAGTCTTTCCGAACGCCGAATAGCGACATATACAACACGCAAAACAGTCAACAGACTTGCGCGTAAACAGCTACATTTGAATTTATGTAGTGTCAGAACGACCAAACGGAGGAATAAACCTTACTTGAGAAACAAAAGCTCTATTAGATAGCTGCAAGAAACATAAGAACTGCTCTAGACAAACGTAAAGCTTTCTAGAAGTAAAGCTAAGGCGTCTGAGAAGAAAAACGCACGAGGACAGATATGTCATCCGTGACAGTCAATATACTGTACTTGCGAACAGTTCTAATCAAACAGCCAGCCTCGGCGTCACAATATAGAATACAAATAAGCAACACGTTCACGGAAAATCTCAAATTTAGTTCCGCGAAGACAAATAAAAGTTTAGAGACTAAAAACATATCTTGCAATCTATAGAATTGAGCCTAAACAATGGGCTCCTGGCTCCACATAATCTGCTTTAGGGCTCCTGGCTCCACTCTGGTCTACAATCTTGATATCTAAAATTCTCTTTTTAACGCTAAATCAAATACGCAATAAAAAAGTCACCAATTCCGATCAAGTTAAAAGTAGATTAAATATTAAACTTGAATGGTGCACTGTACAAAGTTGACACCAAGGTCATGGAGTGGATCAGATTTCTATGCTCCATGTGACAAACTCCAAAATCTCAGATGTCTCGCCTGGAAATCCTTCCCCGGGGCAGGTACTCCCTTATATGAGCTATATAGGTATGGGCGGCCCCAAAGGATATGGTTTTTCAGTCGTTTTGGTCATAAAAAGGGTATGGTTTTTGTACTCTAGCCTTGATATGGATGTGTTTTTAAGCCAAGAAACCACTTTTTCATTATTATCGAAAAGAAAATCAACAAAAGCCCTTCACAAATTATGTTCACGGTGATTAACATTGGGCTGAACTAGGGATCCAATTAAAACGCAGGTCTGAAACAGGATTTTGATATAGGGGTTCAGGTCGCAAATAGGGTTTCGAATTTTTGGTCAGGTCATAAATAGGGAAGGGAATATCGCAGATTTTGGTCATAAATAGGGTAAGGGTTTTGGGAAGCGGGTCGCATACTCCCACGCAATTTTTTTGGGAGTACCCCCGCGGGCATCTTTCACGTGGCATTGATCGTCGACCGCTTGGTCAGTTCGCCTTGTTGTTGCTTTCGTTTCGAGCAAACTGCTAAACTGGAACATCCGGCTACTCAGGATAAAGTCGTTTTTATCGCGCTCACTACAGTTATAACAAATCCCCAAATAAGTTGTTGCATATCATTATAAACTAAGATTAACCTCTTGCTAACCCAGCGCGAGGGCCGTACTGGGGAATATTGGCCCGAGGTCGTGGCAGTACGGGCCGAGCGAAGCGAGGTCCGTACAAAAACGACCGAGAGCCAATATTTTCCAGAACGGCTCGAGTTAGCTAGGTTAGTAAGTAGTTTATTCCATGGCACTCATGCCATGCTTGCTTTGAATTTGCCGGCTTTCGAATACAAAAAATACACAGCTGATGACCGTTTCCGTGGAAACAGTCCGTATGGCGAAATCCTGACCAAGAAAGAACCAATCAGAACGCTCGGATTTACCTTACCATATAATACTTAAACCGCATATACTTGTAATATGTACTATCTTCTCTTAAGATTCTGTTTCCTTATACCCGTTAACACGCACAAACAAACACAAAAAGGCAGTAATCAATCCGGAATCAATGCAATCTGGGAACAAATGATCAAACTTGAAAATGCTGGGCTCCGGGCTTCGCGCAAAATCTTTTGGGCTCAGGGCTCCATAGCCTGCTTTGCAGACGAAACTAAACCTCGAACGGCCATATACAAGCGCCAATCAGAGGCTATTATAAAAAGGTCTGGTAACACGCGGGGGGTCGGAACAAGCTTCTGGTCGCTGATTCGCAGACGGACTATACCGAGGTTTAGTTTCGTCTGCAACGCAGGCTACGGGCTCCACAGCCAAAAAAGGATGAAGGCTCCAGTCAGTAAAATGATCGGGCTCCGAGCTTCACAGCAGAAATTTCAGGGCTCCAGGGACCCCCCCCCCCTTACTTTGGGACCCTGACTTATCTTGCAAAGTTAACGGTAATTCTAAAGAGCCCAGTCAGGGGGGGTGAGTCAGCCACACCTTTGCTTTTGTTTGCATGATTTATTTGGAGTGTGTCAAAACGAAGAAAGTCATTGTGGAACTACTAACAATTTTACATACTTTCAGGAACTGAAACTTAAAGTAAAGCAATACGGTTCCGTTTCACTATCCAATATCAATAATTTTACAAGCATCGAAAACGGCGGAGGCCAGACTAGGGTACTTAATTGCAGTTTGTGGGAACCTAGCCAAAATTCTACAATTCGTTATCACAGCAAGATAAAAAAATCCATTTTCCAGGAATGCATCCTTAGCATCGCCGGCTTACATCAAGTAAGTCAGCAGATGGACAATACTGTATTTATTATTCAATATTAAATCTTTCCACACCAACAGCAGTAAAAAAACCAGCTGAGTTTATTAAGAACTGTGATTACTGTCTTGTACTGAATTACGTCTTCTTCCAAGTCTGCGTCTCAATCGGTCGATTACTTGAGAAAACCGCTGGTGCATCACTTTCCGTGAAGTGTCCTCTGGTGAGGCCTGGAAACA
>JAHPZR010007603.1:0-2500 GCA_019787425.1 Platygyra sinensis | reverse complement strand
GGCGGGGACCCTGCGTGCGCGCGCGAGCAGACTTTCCATATAGTTTACGCGAGTTCCGCAACAGTTAAAAAAATTAAATAACTCACTTAAGTTCACTTCTGCTCTTTATTGATCAATATTAGTCCTTTTCTCACGGAACAGGATATTTAAAACATTTTCAGTATTTAGACCATCTAGGACAATATTGAATTTTTTTTCAGAAAACGATGCCACGATTCAACCGGCTTAGAAAACGAATCCGACCCGCAAGCTGAAAACAGTACTTCAAATTGATTGTTTTTTAGTTGCGATCACGCAAAAAAATCTAGTGATTCGAGTGAGTTTGGGTGAAAATTTTGACTCTCTTGTCAGTAAAACTTTTTGAAGAGACGAGATGGTCTGGGCACTAGATCACACAAAGAAAAAACCATTCACTGGCTTTATTGTATGCCACCTGGAGTAAATAACCAAAGTCTACATACATCTCATGGATCAAATTTTTACAAATTTTCCCCGGCTGCTAGATGAACAAAAACGCCAGAAATTTTTCAATCTTACCGCTGAGTTGTCTTCGTATCCGTTCAGGTTTTGTTTTGGAAAAATTCACATTCGTAAATTTCCCACTCATGTTGGAGCGAAGACAATCAAATCGTTTTAACGGATTTATCATCGACTTAGAATATCACAATCTTTGTTAGCTATTTCCTTGTGATTCCAACTTTATTGCTGCGAACGGTCGAAGCCAGTTGCCGAGCTGACAGTGTGGTCGGAGAAGACAGAATTATTTTGGATTGAAAAACAAGAGGTAAGTAATATTCTGGAAAACATCATGACACTTTCAGTGCCGTGTTTATTTCTCCCACAGCTAGAGTTTGGATATTACAAACATTTCAGCAACTAAGGGTAAGGATTTCATCTAAATCCAACAAACGAAATCAATAACATCATTGTTGCAATGAACTCAATGTTTGTTTGAAAATAGACTGAAGTGAGTAGACAGATGTTTCCCTAACAACAGCTTAGTGGCGACGCATGTTTCGATAGTCAATAATTTCCAAGTTAATTATAACATTTGTGCAAATATGGTGATGCTGTAACATCAGAAAAAGTATTAAGTAAAGAGAAAAATGAGTACACGCCTGTTTCTAGCTACAAAAACGTGTGTGGGAAAAATTCCGCTCAAAAGGCGAGTTTGATGTACTCACAAAGTTATTTACTTGTTCATGTTGTTTACACTTTTCTAGTGTATCAATATACTAAAAGCCCGGCTGGAAACGCGGTAAATTTTAATATTTTGATCCGCCTCTGCAGATGAATTTTTCAATTACTGACAAGAATTGTTCGTTGTTTTGCCTGTTATAGAGTTTTAGTCCGGCTATCAGAGGAAAATTCTTGCGATTCTTAGGCCCGTTTCAAACGCCGTGCTAAAGCCGTGCCGAACTAAATTCAATTTGGCTCGACTGTAGCACGACATTGGCACGACTTGGTTTCAAACGTCGAGCCATGGTCAAGCTAAATTCACTCACTGGGCGTTTAGAAAAGAGACGATATTACGAACCAGCGGTCCAACGGATAAATCCAAAATGATAATTTTAGTTATTTACTCATTTAGTCCGGCACGGCAATAGCACGCCGTTTGAAACCATGCCGCGCCAAAGTCGGGTAGCACGACAGAGCTTGCCGTGCTACACGGCAGAATCGAACCTAATTACCGGGGCCAAGGCGCAGGCTGGGGCACCGGTCTTAAAATGCAGACGGTTCGTTTTTTCAACGTTACATTGTTAGGGATACATCGCTGACTTGAAATATATCGCGGGCTCGTTACTTTTGGGAGTGCTCGCTGGCTCACCGAAATCTTATCCACCATTTTGAGAAGCACGAGGCATGGAGTACAGTCAAGAGAAAGATTATAGCTTTTTAGGGAACGACACGTTCCCCAACCTTTATGATGCACTAGTTTATGAGGAAAAATTTATGTGTGAGTATTTGGAGAGACAAGTTTACGAACGATTACTTAAGGACGTTCGCGCCAATTGTTACTGTGCATCCTTACTGCGCACGAAATTCACATGCCACGTCATGCATCGCGCGCGCGCGCTAAGTAGTAAAATGAACAAAGATAGGGCAGGTGCCCATTGCTAAATCTTTGATTGGCTTTAACGATCTTGAACGTTCGGTGACAGTAGTAGTAGGTCAGCAAACTTATCCGGATTACGGACTTCCCTTCGACTTCCCTTCCTTCCTGCATACTAATTTTTGACTTCCTGCATAATAATTTTTGACTTCCTCCATACTAATGTGGATTTCCTGCATACTAATTCGGTATAGGTTTACTAATAAGCGTCGCTCTAGTACAATACAAACAATAAGGTTGCCCTCAGCTTTGCTGACGAGAGAGAATTAAATTCTTAGCTAAGAGCTCGAGTTTTCCGCTCCGTTAGTCACGCACTGAACTCCACTCCCTAGATTTGCATACTGACAAAACTCGAACGGAGAAACCCATGGGACAGCTCTATCATTG
>JAHPZR010007600.1:10000-13869 GCA_019787425.1 Platygyra sinensis | reverse complement strand
GCTAACATGGCGATCGATGTCTTGGTAGTCGATTTGATCCCGGCAAATCCAATCGAATTGTTCGGTAATCGAGCCCAAGCTAACACCAATCGTTCGGGTGCCTAACGGTCGATTATCGAGTTCAGTCCAATGTTTGATTATCAAACGATCAAGATCAATCACAGTAAATAAAATATTCGATTTTGCTCGATTACCGAACACAAACAAGCACAAATAAACGATCGACCTTGGTTTTGTTAGTAGATTTTAGACATGCCCGACCTGCTGGAGTTCATATGTCTTACTTCACTTTACTTTTTAATTTACCTAATTTTACTTTACTTTAAGAAATTTCCAGTTCATTTCGAATTACAAGCGTATTTCGATCACCGGCGACTTCTGATCGCAAAGACTAATGATCTTAAAGATTGTATGAAGCTAATGTAGTCTAGTCCAAATGAATGATTTTCTTGAATAGGCTTTTGTTTCGTATTGGCAACCATTGTTATTCAGTCATGGGCTGAAAACAATGGCATCAGCGCCATTTTCGAACGGAACTCCGACTTAAAATTTTAGAACTGAAAGGGATAGTGGTTATCCTTCACCAATTTTCAAATCAAAACGGATTCTGTTTCAGGAAAGATCCATCTTCCATTTCCCGCTCTTGGGTTTTTGGAAGCTAGTTTGAGTTTTCAGAAAATCGCTCTGGAATTTGGCTTCCATACAAAAAATACCCGTTTTTTTCGTCATTTTCAAGGTTAAAGGGATAAGCCTTACACTTTGTAAAACTTCTTCCTTTTATGTGCAAATGAAAGATTAACCCTTCCTCTTCAAAAGCCCGCTCTTGGGTTTTTAAGTTGTTGCTTCCGTAAATCTGGGAAGCGAGTTTTATTAACGCCGGTTGGCTGATTTCGGCTCTTTCTTCTCTTATTCTGGGCTAATGAGCGGCGCTCACATTCAAATTTCCCCGCTTCAGTGGTTATGAATAATTAATGATGTCCAAGCATTCTGCCCGATGCGCTCAGTTATTATGACAAAGTAATTTGCAATTTCGCTGAGATTGAGGGCTATTATGTAGAGAAAAGGTAACGTGTTTCGTCCTTGAACAGTGCATAGCAGGAACACTTTTTGCGAGCGAATAGGCCTTTTGCAACAGTTGGTCACGTGACCGATAATTTCTAAACTTTTAGCTACAGCAAAATGAATTTCAGAGCTGGAAAGAGCATGTTTTAAATAACCAGGACACCAATTTTCAGACCAATGCCGTATAAGGTTGAGATTTAATGACGATTTGAATATTGCAAAAATTAGAAGGTTTTGTATGGAAGCGAGGAAGCTTTGCCCTCCAGAAACCTTTTCTGTTATTAATCACTACCAAAAGAAGCTGCCGGCATATAACCATTGGAGATAGAAAGAGGGGTAAAATATTAGGAAAAATGGAAATTTCTAGGCCCTTACACAGAAAGGCAAAGATTTTATGGCAGCTTGAAAACTTGCAAAATTACAAGGATTTGTATGGAAAACCACTGGAGCGTGACTGGAGGGCAAAGCGACTTCTTCTCATACAAATCCTTCTAATTTTTAACGCCCATAAAAATTCCCCCTTAAAAGATATAAACCTGAAAATTTGCATGTAAGCTTATTTGGAACTGTTCTTTCCATTTCTGATAACATTATGCATTACCAATGATTAATCAGTGTGTTCTTGAAAAGCACGTCACGTGACCAACTGTTGCAAAAGGCCTATTGAAACGATTGTGAAGGCGGCGGCGTTCGAAAACAAAACTAGAGCCGTAAGCGATCCGCCAAAGAGAAAGTCAAAGAAACGAAAGATACAAGGTAGCTGAAAAAGTTGGCCTCTGAAATGAGTCGCTTTATGTGGAGATTGACTTCTTATCAGCTTGTTATGGATGCAGATTATTTTCGCCGCAGAAATTCTCGTTATTCGCCTTGTTAAAACACAATCCAGAGATCTATCCTGACGAGTTTGAATCAAGCGTGGTTGGAATGCCAGACAGGCAAATTATATGCAAAGCAAACCGTCAGCAGAACCATACGGCAAGTGGGATTGTCAGTAATGAAAAGGTAATGAAAGCCGCCAGAGATTAGCAGTCAGATTTTTGTAGTTCATTCTGTAATAAAGGTTATTATTTATATTTAGTTCATTCTCATGTTGTTGTGGTTGTGCACTTGTAGTAAATTTACAGCCTCAAAACATTGCCCGTGAGCGAAACGAACGAAAAGGCGCTTCAAACGATTTTATAAGTCTTACTTCTCAGTCTCAGTTTATCGACGAGTCAAGTAAAGATGAAGAAGCAACTCGGATACTCCGAGAATTGACACTGAAATAATGGTTCTGGAAACTCCGCTCGCCGTTATTGCCATGGATACATTTGATTGACGTCCACCAAAACGTAGTTTTCGAAATGGGAAAAAATCGTGGAGGGCGCGTGTGACTGATAACCGCTGTAATTCCGTGGGATGCCTGTGGCAGGCCACGGTAAGTTTTCGGCAACCTCGTTCCCAGGGTCCTCTCTCTACTTCGAGAAAGTACCCTGGTTAAGGCTGGTCACGTGTCTGCTAGATTTTAGCAGATTCCAGAGATATGATTGAAGGGAGGGGCTGGAAAGTTATAGTTTGTCTCCACTGAGCTCACTTACTGAGCCCAGTAGGGAGTGGAATTTGTAAAATTGCAAACTCACAGCGAAGGAATCGTTACATTCGATGTAGGAGTTCAATGTGTTCAATGCTAGGATAAAGGTTAGTTCCACATTTGGCTGAATTTTTCCCATCGACAGTTTGATGGTCTTTGGAATTTGTGGCGGTGAAAAAATTTGGCAAAGAACTTGGAATTGAAAACCACAACAGTAAATAGACCGCGCGGTGAACTTAAGTTTATTTTCATTCGGCGAAATCGCAACGTATGAATTTACTCATTCGTTCAGAGTCAAACGCGTCGTATGTTCGCCCTCAAAGATAGTTTTGGATTTGATTTAATTATTCCCATGGACAGTTTGACGATCATTTCCTTCTCTTGCAGCGAAAATTATCTACAAAGAATTTGACAACAACGTCTGCACCCCAAATACGCTTGATTAATTAAGTAGCTTACATTTTTCGATCGGCAAAATCATATCAGAGGCATTGATGTATTCGTTTAGAGTTTGATACGTCCAGTGTTTGGCAGAGACTAGCTTTGAATTTGATTGAATTCATCGAATCGAAAGTTTGGCGGTCATTCGATTCTCTTGCAATGTAAAATTTTGTAAACAACAACGACATCGGTCGCACGTTGTAAAATGCATTGGCTTTTGTTTCAAAACTGTTTAGCGATAGATTAATCCAGTTTTCGGTCAAGCTTCAAGTTGAATGTATCCCCACAGGCAGACCACTCTATGTGTTCGTGGTTTAATAATTATAGAGAATCTATGAGAGTTATGAATAAAGCTCTAAAAATTGCATTTTTAAATCACATCTCGGCCTGAATATCCCGATAAAGTTAAATGAAACCATAATCGACTCATGTATGGTGTTTTTTCGCCTTCCTGGGCCGTCTAAAGCGTCTTACAGCGAAATTACTTTTGGCTGGTTACAGTTAGACACAAGAACGAGACAAGGCTTGCAACTTCGCGGCCGTCAGCCGCGACCTCCTCCACTTCAAATTGGAATTAACGCAAAAATACTGAAAATCTCACCTGAATGGCGACGGATCTTGATAGATGAGTTTTTTCTCTATCTCTTCAGCGAATTTGAGCTTCATCTCTCTGACAGTTTCCGAGAAAATCGATGCTGAAGTCACAAATACAGCTTTCTCAATATGATCGGTGCCAAACTCAGCGACCAAAGGAATTCAAGGAATGCAGGCCGTTTCAAATCTACCAATCAGCGCT
>JAHPZR010007600.1:0-5000 GCA_019787425.1 Platygyra sinensis | reverse complement strand
CTTGTTGTATTATCCAACCGTCACTTCTGAGGATGTATGTTGAGGCATACGAAACGTTAAGTCATTAATCAAAGTTTTTTACAACATGCGTTGTTTTGTCATGTTTGTAACCGCAGTTTGTGTATTATTTCTGTTGAGTCAGTGTAATATAATTATGTATTGATATCTATGTAAAGCGAAATTTATTAATTAAATCGTTATTTGAGTTGTAAATCAATCTCTTACACCCAAAAATAGAAAGCAACTTTTGAGCAACTTTTAGAATTTTGGAGCAACTTTTGAGCAACTTTTTTGGAAAATTGGAGCAACTTTTTGAGAAAATTGGAGCAACTTAGGGACAGCCCTAACCGAATCTACATACAGGAAAAACTACAGGATTCCAATTATATGTTAAAAATCGTAAGCCACACATGTTCGCATTGCGGACCTATTTTTTTTTTCGTCGCCGCTAAACGGCGAATTTGATTGATAGCTGAAACTATTTTTATTTCCAAACATTCTGCGATTCTGCGACTCTCGCAAGGACTGTAATTTCCAGAAGCATTGTGCGATTCTGGCAAGGAACGTTCTGCGATTCTGCGATTCTGGCAAGGACAGGAAATAAACAGAAGGTAAGACATTTTAGAAGGCATTTCGACGTTGTGTATTGAATTGAACAACATCCGCGTTCCGTGTTACGCATCGAAGTAACCAGTTCACTGTTCACTCAGCCTGCCAAACTACGAGTTCAGTAACCGGACCTGCGTGCTCATCTGGCCTACGTGCAGTACGTGCTTAACGCTTAGGCTAAGTAAGAAGTTTGAAGCAACTTTGACACAAGATATGCATTGCATCAGTGTATTCACAAATCAAGGATCGATTCCATCACGGAAAACATCGACACCAATCATTTCAAAAATTGGGCGGCTCAAGTACTTAATTGTTGGTTTGCAATTGAAGACATTTAAGCCTCGAGAGTTTTACTCTATCGAAATTTTTGCAGTTCATTCAATCCATGAGTCGACAACCCGACAATCATGCTACGTGATTTGTAAAGTTTTGTGTATTCTTGCGGACATATATTTTAACTAGTGTCTAGATACCCGGCAGCCGGGAAGTGTTTTCAAAATACTATAAGAACCTCGACTCACGGGCACGGTTCTTCAAAAACCTAGATACCTGGCAGTCAAAAATCTATGAATAATCAATACATTCAATATCCACTAAAATGATCAGTGAAACCTCCCAAGAGTATTTCAGCCTGAGGTACTCTCGGGAGGTTTCACTGATCATTTTAGTGGATATTTGAATGTATAGATCGTTTTCACGTGACGTCACAGTTATTTCGGCCGCCATATTGGTGTACAGCATTCAATTGCGTAATTAATGCAAATACAACTCAGATCTACAATTCTAGCCTTCTTTCCGACATGATGTCTCTAAATGTGAACAAAAGTCAGACGAAAAGCCAGATTGAAGTTGTCTTCCGATTTCTGACTATGCTAAGAAGCTAGAGCCTCTTGTTAAGTAGCGTTATTTGGAGAAAATGTCTGCAATTGGAATAGATCCCGTGCTTATCGAGGGGAAGCATTTTGAAGCGGACTGCTTGCCTCCTGTAGAATCAACAGGTCTTTTATTCTACCTTGTCTTAGAGACAAGCTTCTATACATAGCAGCAGTTTAAGGCTCTCCGAAGCCTTGAAGGTTATAATCAGATGGCGTCTGGATTCATTGCTAGCGTTCTTCAAGGCCACATCATTGCAAACAAGTTCGTTGTGTTAGCGAAGGTGCGACATTCACAGCGTATGAATGAGTAATGAATAATGAATAACTTTATTTGCCACTCAAATCTTATTTACATCACTTCAGAAGAATAAAACAGATATTAAGTAGCAGGAAGATCTCTGCAAGCTTGTTATCGCTTTTCTAAGGAGATCTCCCTAACAATACTACAATGTTTTAATACTAACTAGTAATGGTGGCTTGATTACACAGAGGTGTAGTCGGACATTGTTCAATCATTAAAAGAAAAATTAAACAGCTTGTATTTGTCCTTACGCTTCTTCTAGGTAAAGATCATGTTCTTGTTGAATAAATTGCTTGATTTTTTTTCCTAAAAATATATTTTGATTTAATATCTCTTAATATGGTTGGTAAACTATTCCATATTTGTGCTCCTTTATATTTAATTGAGAATTTTCCATAATTCGTTCTTTTGTAGCTTATGTGTAATTTTCTTGAGGATTATCACGGAAAGAGAGGGGAAAATTTTGTCCGCTCATTGCCTTGGTTTTAAGGCTGGGTTGGCAGAATCGTGTTCACACATAGCAAGTGTGCTTTTTTATTTAGAAGCGTGGACGAAAATAAATGGCAAATTATTGTGTACGCAAGTAAAATGCTCGTGACTTCTCCCCACGTACGTGGACCTCCTGGAGTATGCAAGGGTCCAAGATATAAACTTTAGTTCGGCTAAGAAAATGAAAGCCGACTTGGATGAAAAGATATCCAACATTTCCGAGTTTCCGAAGAAAAACGTATGAAGGCAAATATGACCCGTGACAAAAATCCATCTACTGTACTGGAAAACAGTTCTAATCAAAGCCGAACCCAGCGTAAATTTAGAAAGCAAGTTAGCAACTCATTCACAGTAAACTCCATATATTGTCGCTCAAAACCAAATACTAGGAGACTTAACATATCTTGCAATAGAAATGAGCCAAAACAATACACTAACACATGGCAAATTATAGAGGTGTCAAACTCAACGAAGCAACACGCATATAAGAGCGGAAATCAAACAGACCTTATGACCTCTTAAACTTTGCCGCAGCACGATTTAACGGCTCTAGTTTTTCTCCTTATAACAATACGAAATACCCCTCATAAACAAGAGTGAAGCGACAAAAAAGGTCGAAAGACCGAAAAATAAACGTCGAATTCACAAATAGCACAAACCGTAGGAGTCGTGTTTGGCCCGTCTGTTTTTAACTTCATCGATCTCACTCTTGTTGTTCCTTGCGTTTTCTCTCTTTCTCGCTTGCCCTTTGCCCTCGCTGCGAAGCTTGTTTGAGATTCGTTTTATCTACTTTCTTGTCGTGTCCAAGGATTAATGTAGGCACCCAGTCAACATTATATCAGGCTTTGGCTGCTTGTCCAGAAACAAATAAAATGTCTTCTACATACGCGATCGTTGTACAAAATTTCATCCGTGAGATCTGCTCTACTTATATTTGCAGAAATCCAGTGCGATCGCCTCTCCTGTGACAGTATCTCGGCTTCTTCTCCTTGATTTGTAACTACAGAAGGTATGCGAGCGAAATATATACCCTAATCGCGGCCGCTTCTATTTCCACATCTCACAACCATATACAACACCACTGCTTTTGCGAGGAACTGACTTGGGTTTGTTTACATTTCTGTACACCAATATGGCGGCGTAGCAACGGTTGTCAAGATTTTTGTCACGTGAGTGAAAACGATCTATTGATTATTCATGGTTTTTTGACTGCCGGGTATCTAGGTTTTTGAAAACCATGCCCGTGAGTCGAGGTTCTTATAGTATGCCGAAGCCAAGAGAATTCGTCCACAACAAAAGCGAAACACTATTTAGAATCGCTTCGCATTTCTAAACAAATATCGAAACTCTCACAGGGTTCACATTTCAATTTCTGTAGAAATTATTCTCTGAGAGTTGACACCGGGGTCAGAGTACGAATTTTTTCTAAGTGTCGAATTTATAGTATGCCTAAGCTCGAAAATTTGCTCAACTACAAAGCCAAAATTATAATTGAAATCGCTTGACATTTCTAAACAAAGATCTACAGTTTAAAGAAGGATTGGATGAGTTTTTCCGTGGAAATTCTTGAATAATTTCAGACTGCCGGGTATGGAGTATTTTTGAAAACACTTCCCGGCTGCCGAGTATCTAGACACTAGCTATATTTTATCTTGCCTGTTTACCAGAACGCACATGTAAATAGTGTTTGCGAGAAGGTTTATTCCATTCGATGTTTATTTTATTTTCAGTGTTCCACCGTTAACATTTATAAATACAAAGGGAAATAAGTGTTAAGAAGAATTCCTCATGCTTCTGACTGGGATGGATCGAAACTTTAATGCTTTCGCTATTTTGAATAATCAAGCACACATCGATCAGTGGGAATATACCAGTTGCGTTACGGTGCGTTACGTTTTCTCTCACACAAGTGAGCCTACTTCAGTTCTTCTCTCATACAAAAGAGCTTCTTATTATATAACAGACAATCAGTATTTTAGCTTCGTAATATTTTGGCAGATTCGTTACGTTCATTGACGGCAATACAGCCCTTCACAATATTTTAGTCTTCAAAGAATTAAAACGTTGTGTTACCATTCATGTCTTCAGATCTTCTAGCAGTTCTCACGATCTCAACATAAGAGAAATGGTCGAAAAACAAATTCCAGTTTTCACGCTGCAAGATTACTTCTGCCAGTTTTGATGCCATTTCTAAACACCATGCACACTCTCGTTCCATCTTGTAGATCACCTGCCAAGAGGAAATAGGAGCCGGGGAATTGAAGGAGACTCTGCTCGCACAGTAACTTGCTGCCGGCCTACGCTATTTTCCACTACAAGCAGAGTTTGCCTTTTCGTCGAGGGTCGAGGGTCGAGGGTCGAGGGTCGAGGGTCGAGGGTCGAGGGTCGAGGGTCGAGGGTCGAGGGTCGAGGGTCGAGGGTCGAGGGTCGAGGGTCGAGGGTCGAGGGTCGAGGGTCGAGGGTCGAGGGTTGAGGGTAAATGGTCGAGGGTTGAGAGTAACAAGTCGAGGGTCGAAAAATTTTTTACAATTATTTTTGAACGTCATCAAATCAAAATTTCGTGTTTACTCGAGTTCCCGTTGTCTGTTTTATTTTACATTAACACCTAGTGTTTTTTAGCCTGTTCCAGGCTCTCGTTAGCTGGAACAGGCTAACATTTGCTATACTCACGGGTTATACTGTAGTTTCCCTTAAAGGCAAACTCTAAATTAATGATTTCGATCTCT
>JAHPZR010007596.1:27500-36391 GCA_019787425.1 Platygyra sinensis | reverse complement strand
AAAAAAAAATGGCAAATCAATACAACAATTTGGCTAACAGGGCAAGTACTATCCAAATCCAACGCTTGCTTGTATAGGAAAAGAGAAAGATTCAGGTTTCATTCGCATAGCTGATTTCTTTCCACATCCTGATATGTCTTTCTAAGGTATTTGTAAGTTTCTTCCGTGAGTTTATTTTCCTAGTCCAGATGGAAATCAACAAGCAGTAAACACCCATTTGGTAAGTTATCAGTCCAATTTTCTCCATTTGGTAGTTTCCACAGCTTCCACTCCTTTCTCCAACTCCCCTTCAAATATTCGATATCAAATGTAGAGCAATCTTGAATGTGAAGAACTACTATAAATACATTCTCACGCAACACTTCCAGGGGGATTTGCACCCTACTGACGCGAACACCCAATGTTTGCAGATTCTCGACCGGACGACCGGAATATACCTGAAAGGAAAGAGCAAATGACTACAATGTTACGTTGTACCAGAGGTCGCCCAGACGTTGAATATGATTAATACGTGATATTAGTCTGTTGACGATTGCGTTACGATTTGAGCCGTTTATAAGACAATGTATGAGAATGCTTCGAAAGTGGCCCTAAATGCTATCTGTAGAAAACGATTTCAATATCGCTATGCAACTACTTTTTGACACCAAAATACACATCATTATTTTGTTTCACTATTAGAAAAAAAGTCTTCTAGTGAAAAATAGTCTGATTTCAATCTAAAACCTTCCTTCCAGTGACCTAAAAAGTCACTAGAAAGAAAGCTTCCTCGTTTCTTTACCAGATCAAGTGCAAGTGGGTTCTATTTTTATTAATTTGCTCGAAAATTAACTTCATGGGTGCGCTATGTCCGCAGTATAAAATAATATTTATTAACAATTAATTAGTACAGAATGAACTTTGTATAGGCACTGCACTTATATAGATTACGAAGGCCGTGCGTGACGAATTAAAGATTGTCTACGTACTTTGAAGTTCATCAGGTCTCCACATAATTCACCTTTACAGTATTTTTTTGCTATACTTTGCAGAAGACAGTCACGCTATTGAAATGTGGCTTTATGGTTAAAAATCGACCTAACCCTCAGAGCTGGCTAAAAAAACATATTTAAGAAACACGAGTGCTAGATGTCAAAGTTTTAGATTACCCATTTCCGGTTGCGATAGCATAAAAGAAAGGGTTTATACAAAAGGAAAACAAAGAGCAGCGATAGCTTATTCAAATGAGTGGTACAAACACCCGGGTACAAACATGATTTCGCTCTCTGAGCTCAGCGTAAGCCAAGCGTTAGATTGGCGATGTATACAGCTCTTCTGAATCGCTTGGCAGTTCGTAATCGACATATCACAGTTTGAATTGGATGGGATGCTTAGATTTCCTTAAATTTAAGAAAGAATATCAGAATGCCGGTCATTTAGTGATTGGCAGAGGGTCGTACAGGGTTTCCGTGAAACGTGAGTTTAGGAAATCATTCTTCGTGACTCGCGAACTGAGCTTTTTGCGTGACCTGTGAAGTACCTGAATTATTAACCGATATTCGTGATTTTACCCACTCCATTCTTTAGACGCAAGTCCTTCGAATGGTTAGAGCCTTCTATGCAGAGTAACTTAGGTCGGTGCGATTTGCAATATGGAGCCATTCCCGATTTTGCTTTGTTGAAACACTGCAGCCTTAACACACTTGAGTGTTGCTAGTGTAGGAACAGGTTATTAAAAAGAGCATCTTACTTTCTTATTCTCGTGACTCGGGAAAACGAATTTTTTTATCCGTCGGATCCGTGGTCCTCTATTTTTTTTCCGTTCGTGAATCGTGCCAGAGGGGTACCCCCCTCCCCCTCTCTCTTCCCTGTATGACCGACTGACGGTCATTTAGCCACAGCGTACAATTAAATTCTAAGCTAACGCTATTTGGAAAATTCCGGATTCTTTTGGCAGCAATATAGCGGGCCTAGACATAACATGAAAAAATTTAATATAATGCGCAGGCTGTAGATGCAACCCGTACAGAGGCAAGCGTTTTTTTTTTAGAGCGCTTCTACTGACAACTACAGTGTATCACAACTAGTTAGCAATCATATCGGCCCCTATGCTGGTCTCATAAATTATACAGCCATAAACTAAGTAAGTAAAGTTTACTAAGTTAAGCCATGAACAAGAAGAAAATCAGTTTTTATACACAAAATTCATTGCATTGATATCTAATTAGAAGCTTACATAAACTTGACTAACCCCGTACTGAAGATCCTCCTTCATCGTCCGAACTTTCTAAAGGAAAACGACCAGTATCCTCGTCTCCGTCTCGTATCTAACGGTCTGTCTTCTTCATTTTCGCGGAAATGCTGCAGTGCATGGCAG
The DNA here is from genome assembly GCA_019787425.1 of Platygyra sinensis. Lineage (NCBI taxonomy): Eukaryota > Metazoa > Cnidaria > Anthozoa > Scleractinia > Merulinidae > Platygyra > Platygyra sinensis. The sequence goes on along the minus strand of JAHPZR010007596.1, from coordinate 34,035 downwards.
TGACTCCAAAATTTCGCTTGTGTTTTAAAGGACTGGTTTCGCCGCGTTCACTGATTTGCTCAAATAATTCGCTTGTCGGAGGGCTATCAAAGTTCTTTCCATCTTTTTTTGTTTTCGTCCTCCCCCGTGACTTCAGCATCAGCGAAAGATATATCGTGTAAGTCTTGTCTCTGAATCACTAAGAAATCGGAATGTCATATATTCTTTTTACCTCAGCATTTTGCAAAATAATATAATTGGAACTGAGACCGACGTTTCTCGCGTGTTCTACATAACTTGTGGTACCGGTAATTTCCCTTTGGTCAGTCTTAAAATATCGGTATGTCAACGACGATATGATAACTTTAACCGCAAGTCACGTTTCCCGTTTTTACTAATGGCCCTTTGTTTGGCATACATTCGGCAATACAATAGTTCTCTATTGCAATATGATCGATAATGGGAATTCTGTTGTGCTGCACATTATTGAGTTAACCTCTAGTCCGTTCATTCTACTAAAAACAATATACAGTCTACTATAATGTCAGCAACCCGGCGGAGTTTAGGTCCATAATCTGAAATAAAATGGTGTCTTGTACGAGAAGAGGATGCGAAAGTGTTCATTTTCAAGAACAACAAACAACTGAAGAATAGAGAAGGCCAGGATTTCGGAGAAGTTTCTAACATCTCTATCTCTCGCGTGAACAGACGTCAGTGACCAAAAGTTGAAGGTAATTTTTTAAACATCGTTTCTTTAGTCAGTTCACCTTTGGGATTAATGACTTGTTACCACAAGCATGCTATTATGTTTCAGCTCTTTGCAATTATTATAATGATTCAACTAAGCGTCTAAATTTTAATTTAAGTCAAGTGAGCAATAGCCCTTTTCACGGTTAACCCTTCTCATTTACATTACAATGAAATCTAGCATCTATGTGAGGCAATTTCGGGCTATTTTGCAGTTTTAGCCCGAAATTGCCTCGTATCCACGTTGAATTACATTGTAATGCAAATGAGAAAAGCTAACCGTGAAAAGGGCTATTGGGCATAGGCGGCTTCCATCTAAATTGTAAATGATCTGAATTCTTGCTCTTCTAGGTTAAATGCGCCCCTCGGCTAAACAGTCAGCGTGAACCACTTTTCTGAACTGGTGTGGAAAAAGAGCGTTTTACCGGATTCGACAGAACTATAGAGCTCACGGCAACAAATTCCCAAGACCTCTCGGCTGATCAGGACTGCATCGCTGTTTGCCAGGTCATTTCCACAGGAAAAGATGGCCTAGAAAAAAACACGACAAAACGGAAAGGTCCAATGACTGAAGAGGTAAGCCCGCCTGTTCCAGAAAAAAAGACTGAGGCGGAAAAGAAAATTGATAAGGAGGCCAGCTGCCCTGACGTTACATTTTTGCAGGAAGTGAAGAAGCACGAACTGCCTAGTAAGTTTCATTATTTTTACTGAGAATAGATCACGGATTGGAGGATCGATGGAGGAAATCATCGACGAGAGGTGATGTCGCGAATAATCACAACTTCCCAGGATGCTAAAACTAAAGACCTGTACAAGTTCGTCTAGGTGCAAATTTGTGCTGGCGCGGTGAGTTTTTTTAAAGATTGTACCCAGAATTTAAGTATTCTTGAACATTCCGGAAATAGAGTGAAACCAAGTGCATTGTATGCAGAAAACTTGAACACGCACGCAACCGTGAATTTGCATGCTTGTTGCTCAAGTTGCTTGCTCTTAGCAGAAACCGAAATTAAAACAACGTATACATTTCCCATGATTGTAAAGAGCATTAATTGATTCGTTTAGAACTCGGTGTAAACCTGAATTGTCTTCTCACACAATCACGATAGACTGAAACAATTAAACCCGCCGTCAGAAAATTGTAATCGATGAAAGAAGGGCCTATTCTCGGGCCAACACGTTCAGTTATGCGTACAGATTACACGAGTTTTAATCGTGTACTCTGCCTCTTAACTGAGTCTTTAGTCACTGCTAGTTTCGTTATCAGTGTATCAAGTCCCTTCGGGCAGGCTCCACCCGTCCACATGTACGGTTTGTATACGGTTACCGGCACAACACTTTTGTATGAGATATAACGTTCGCAGATGCGAGAGACTCTCCTTTCATTTTCTTGCGAATTGATCTTTTTATCATGCCCCAATGAATGAGATTTACAAGGTGATCTGAGTTTGCGGACCGCAACGATTATATAAACTGCAGATTCGCGCCAAGCAGTCCATATCAAGATAAGGATATGTCATACTGGGGTTCATTCGACCTTATGATCATACACGTGGACCTACCCGATAGGACTTGACACAATAAGAAGACGTCTTGTTAATAAGCAGGCAGAGAACAAGCCCGCCAATCTTAAGTTACTCTTTCCATTTTAATTATGTATAGAGGACTCGATTGGTTATCTACTATAGGAACTCAGAGTTTGAAATAACTGTATTTTCAGAAATTATCACGTTTAGGATCGCTGTGTATTTCAGCTAAAAGTTGTTATTGTTACTCGCTCGTTAGCGATTAGTGATTTATTTATCGAAATAATGATAAATGAGAAAAAAAGTTTTGACCAGTTAAATGTTTGTGCGTGAAACGTTTGAACTCGTATCACGGCTCAATTGTAATCCACTGAGAAGCTAAGATACCGATAATAAAATTGCCAAACTTAATTCTTTGTCCTTTCATTTCTTATGATACACAGTAAATTTTTTTAGTGCAGAAAACTTCCGTTGTAAATAACTCCCAGCATTTAGCCTTGGTTGTTTAAATATCGAGGGAAAAATCCACCGGGCGACGCGGTACGTGTTGGTGGAAATTTTCGCGACGATGATATTTGCTTTTGCAATCAAAACGTCAGTGAAACTTTTTATTGATATTTTCCATTTGTTTGCAAAATGTCGATGGCAATTTCCATCGACATTTTTTAATAATTTGAAGATACCGATGATATTTGCTTTTGCAATCAAAACGTCAGTGAAACTTTTTATTGATGTTTGACGTCTTTTTGCAAAATGTCGATGGAAATTTCCATCGACATCTTTCTATCTAGCCTGTGTACAGCCGCGGCTGTACACAGGCTACTTTCTATCTAGTGAGGATATCTATGATATTTAGCAAAACGACGGTGGAAAATTTCATCGATATTTTACATCTATTTCCAAAATGTCGATGGAAATTTCCATCGACATTTTGCTTTTATCAGTAAATCAGATTCGAATTTGCAAGGTTTTCAGTCAAATATTTCGGTTAATAAATTTCCAAAAAATGAACAGTTTTCTAATAGAGTAAAAGCTTTTCACTGCTGACATTGGCATTCAAAGCTGGCTGTAACTCTTGAATAAACAAGGTCTCCTTAACTTTACAATGGTAGTCAGTCTTGCCAGATGCCAAAATGTCAAAATGGTCCCAGTTGATGTTGTGGCCAGTTGTTTTAACGTGATCACTCTTCTGCAATTGCTGATCACGTTAAAACAACTGGCCACAACATCAACTGGGACCATTTTGACATTTTGGCATCTGGCAAGACTGACTACCATTGTAAAGTTAAGGAGACCTTGTTTATTCAAGAGTTACAGCCAGCTTTGAATGCCAATGTCAGCAGTGAAAAGCTTTTACTCTATTAGAAAGCCTTTTCATTGTCCCTTTACAGACAGTTTCCGTTTGAAACGTCTTAAATTTCTATTAATTGCAGCTGTTTTCTGTCTAAATTCCAGACCCCCATTTATACAGTATAAATAGCTTTTCAAAAAAAAATTGTAACCGTTATTCTTTTGAAAATGTATGTTGACTAGCATACGAAACGTCAAGATTATAAAATGAAAGTTTTCAATATGTTTATCACCGCTGTTTGTTTTATCTTTTTAATCAAGGAGAACATGTTTTCTATTCCTTTTAGAAAACACCGCAACGAAAAAAAGTAACGCAACTTGTTAACTTTGATAATCAAAATGTTAATTCTCTTTGCTAGCGCCATCATTACGTCAACACCTTGTGCAAGTTCTTTGTTTCCATCTAGTTTTAGTTTAAATCTACTAGCATTCTATCACGAATGCTGTTCTCTGATTGGCCACACTACTCACTATCTATTCTGTGATTGATAGTGAGTAATTGTTTTAAAAATAGAAATACCTTTTCAACCAATCAGCACTGTTTTCCAAAACGCAAATAACCACATTTTTTTACCATAAAAACCCAAGTCTAACAAGATAATCAATAAAAACTGATATTTAATCAAGATGGTGAAAAATATTTCTAAAGCATTTTCTTAGTATAATCAAGAAATCTGAATCATGACATTATGTTTCCTTATAACGTCATAAAGGTGCGTACATATCATATCTACTCAAAAATGTGAATACGATGGTTGTCGAAGTCAGTCACAACTTGTTAACAGCAACGAGGTTTATTGAACTTCCCGTCCCCCTTCCCCTTCCCCTTCTTGCCAAATTTATACTGAAAATTCCCATCCCTACCGAACACTTTGATACAATGTTCATCTCTGTCTGACACTACAAGATATTTGTCATATTGGACACAGTGATACGGAAAGAATTAAAGAGCCGTCCCCGCCAATTTTCTGTAAAAGCTGGCCGTTTTGAGAATAGACCTTAACTAGTTTGTTACCTGAATCTGCAACAATAATATTTCCGTCACAGTCAACAGACAAGCCAAGTGGATTCTCGAGCTGATGATCAAGATTTCCTTTGCCACCAAACTGTCTCAGGTACTCACCCTGCTGACTGAACAATTGAACACGGTTGTTACCATTGTCCAAAACTAAAATATTCTTCTTCTTTATATCAAAAGCTATCCCATAAGGCCATGCTAATTCTCCCTGTTTATCACCCTTTCTACCAAACGATCTTAAGTAAGTTCCATCACTACTAAATACCGTAATTCTGTGGTTGTTAACCTCAGTCACTGCAATTTCATTACGTTCATTCACTGCCACTCCCCAAGGATAATTTAGCATTCCAGCAGCCGAGCCACGTTGTCCAAACGACAGGACGGGTCTGAACAGCCTGGGTTTGACCTGCAAAGCGAAGGGGCTGCCAGGGACACATTCTTCATTCACCTTCACTGATAATTCAAATTGTCCAGTTTCTTTGGCAAGATAGCTGACATTGTAGCTGCCATCTTTGTTATCTTGTACTCGTGCTTTCGTTGTACAATCATGGCTTTGATGATTTCTGATTTCAACTTTTACACAGTCACGCTCGTCATAACATTGTTCTCCTTCAGCATTTCTTGTTGTCAAAACAAACTCTGAATCAAGTCCGACAAACTGTTCATTTACTCCTTTTCCGTCGGCAGTTGATAAATGTGCTCTGGTCTTGGAAAGTACCGGTTTGAAGGAGCCGATGTTTTCAGCCCTTGCATTCTCGAGTAACGTTTGATTTTTTACGTAATCAAACACGAGAAAAGTTCCTCCATCACGATCGGCTGAGTCTTCTTCGGAAACTTCCTCCTGAAATATTTTGTTTAGAAACTTGTTTGGCTGCATGATTTCGGCACTTGCGCTTCGTTTCAGAAATGTTTCAGCTTTGTCCAGTGTTGCCTCGGACATTTTGACCCCATATTTAATTTCACTCTTTCTTGATTCAAGACGTTGGAGGGATTCTTTCGCAAAGTTCTCAACTTCAGTAATGATCTCCTGCTTCTTCGCATCGATAACTTGAAACATTGTCTCCACGAACTGCTCCACTCTTTTTTTCACATTGGCGGCGTGTTCCTGAATTTTAACACAGTTTTCATCAAGCTTAGTGATTTCATTTTTCTTTATCTTCAATTTTTCTTTCTGAGATTCAATGGCAGATTTCACTTGTAGCTTGCGTTCATTTGCAGCTTCTTCCAAAAGCATCTTAGCCTGACCTTCGTGATCTGTCCAGGCACAAGCGTTGCAAACGGAAACTTCACATATCTTACAAAAAAATTCTAGTTCTTTCTTCACGTGTCCTGGCTTTCTACAGAATGCTGGACGCTTTAACACTTCCTCTATGTCTCGATCTTGGAAGTCGTCAATCGCCAACACACGGTGTTCTTTATTAGCTTTGATTATGTTGTGCCCAGTGATGCAGTAGTCACACCAGAATGCACAACACTGGAAGCAGTACAAACTATGGGAGCTCTTCTTACCGCAGTTACCACATTTGACTGCCGTGGTGTTACACTCTTTGATGGCCAACACATCTAGGAGTCTGTTAATACGAAAGTTGGTCGGCATATCCTTTAGGTTTCCACTGCCAGGGACTCTACTCTCTCTTCTACATTCTGGGCATGTGATGACATCATGGCGGTCACTTGTTCGTAGAATTCCTTCCAAGCAGTGAAGGCAAAAACTATGCAAACATGGCAGCTGTTTTGGATCAGTAAATGTAATCATGCACACAGAACAGGAGACTTCTTCACGAAGATTGTTTAGCAAGGTTTCAATATCCATGATTTTAAGCGGAACACAAAATGGGTACGCCTCCAACAGTAAAGTCTTGTGATCGGATATGGCTTTTATTAGCCTAATAATACTGACCAATCACGAAGTGATATT
>JAHPZR010007596.1:10000-17500 GCA_019787425.1 Platygyra sinensis | reverse complement strand
GCAATTTTATTAACAATTAGCATGATCCTGCATAGGCAATGCCCCAGAAGAGGGATTTTGCGTTAACAGTTACTGCGCTACTACCAAACTGCCCTGAGAATAAAAAGCAAGCCTCATTTGGCACGAGATCAGAAGCAAATACTTCTCATGTGGCATTTGGATATGCCTGATAGACGCCATTCTCGCCTTTTGACATTCACTTGGTGTCTTTCATCGAGGTATGGCATTAAATCATTCCAAAACAATGCCCACACCATGAAAATAGTATAAAAATAAATAAATGTTTACTTTCTAAGCCGTTTACCTTCTGATTGAGAAGACTCATTAATTTCCTGCCTGGGGATACTAAATTTTGTTCTTAGGCAAACCGCCGGATTTACACTGACATTGCCTTTTTTCACCTGGGGCGTAATTGAGTACCACCTGTGAATAAACTGCTCCGAGGTAAGCTTAGCATGAACTAATAACCAATCCAGTATAGGGAGTAGAAATACTCCTTGTCTCACAGTAAGTTGCTACAGAAACAGGATATGATCAGTAGCCCGGTGGGCAACGAGATTTGTACCCAGACTTAACTTCTCAACCCATCAGTAGATGAAGTGGTTACCTACGATTTGCTCCTACTACCTGTTACGCATGCTTATGGAGGTACTCACAATGAACTAGCAATTTGTTCTAGGGGAAAGAGTCACACCTGTGCTCCTTATATGCATACAGCAATTCCAATTCGTTTAGAGTTACATCCCGGCCAAAAACCCAACTGAACAGCAGTATCCCTTAGGCCGGAATTTACATGTCACGTGCCTTGAAACCGGGTAAACCACCCCAGGGATAGATGATTCTCGATGTTCTCTGCGGCGAATCCTCGGAAAACGCAAACTCTCTCTTTCCCTTGGGGGCAATCAAGCCGTCTTTAATGCTATCCGCATAAAAAGTCATATTTAAGGTGTACTAAGAAAACCTCAAAACGTCGATATAATAGATTAGCAAAGATAGGCGCCAATAAGAAACTTTGAGATGGACTGTAAATATAAATTTTCAGAAATGAAAACATTTGCTGAGCTAATTTCTCAAGGTGTGTTATCCTTGACATAGCTACCTTAACTTAAACGCATGCCTGTAAACTGATACTGAACAAGCTACATTAGTGGGTGCGACTTGGCTCAAGGCCAGACTTGATATCGGAGTCAAGAAAGCGTCGAAAAACAGCCATACAATCGAGAGTACGTCTTATTTCTTTTTTATAATTGTGCTTCTAATGACAAACTGGGTCTACGCCTGTTACTCAAATCAGAAGATTTTGAAAGGCTCAGGATCCCAAGTAGACCTCGCCTACCCTGCAAATTAATAGAATATTACACAAGGGTAGTATTAAAACAGAGACTATTTAACAAATCTTGCTGAACTTGAAAATGCCAGGCTGCAAACTTACAAGTTTGAAAATGAAGTGGATTAATGCTTAGCATAATTGCTAATGTTTAGGTAATGCTGGGTTTGAAATGTGTTTGGCCGATTACCCTGAAGTGATTAAGAGTTATTAAAGAAACTTCGGTAGTTTTGTACAAAAAACAGCGTTTTCCACGTCACCCTTCTCTCCCGTAAGTTCTCTCGTTTAAGGAATTAATTTAGGGGTGGGATGGTGGGGAGGTGTATTTTAGTACCCTGCTCTGTTTTTCATGCGTTGTAATATTCATTCTGTTCTGGAGGTAATGCCATCATGTGTCTGTAGTGCAAATTGTTCATTATATTTATGATAAGAATTATTTCCTTTCAATTTTTAGGATCATTATAAAGGAAAAAAAAAGTTTATAGACTAGCTGGTAAATAAATAAATTTAGGGATTAAATGTGAATATAGAGTGATAAACTGTCCGGATTTGTATTCTCAGCTTTTTCCCCTAAAATGCAACTGAAATCGTTACTTTGGGAATGTCCGTTCTTTCGCAGTTAATAAACATCTTCCTTTGAAAGGTTTTTGATTGCGCAACGTAACGGTTCTGTAGTGAGACCTAGTAGCGGTATGTAAACTCGTTTCTATATATATTTTCTTTGCGAAACACAAACATGCCCTGTAATATTTCAAAACCTTTGTCAAAATAACCCTCATTGACAAGTTACGTGACAGCTAAACTTCATTTGAAGGTCAAGCTTTGCTAATCACAGTTCTAAGGATCCTTAGCGTTCTGTTCTAATTATTCCAGGAAAGCAGACAAGAGGTCAGAGCATCTCTAATATCACTTCGTGATTGGTCAGTATTATTAGGCTAATAAAAGCCATATCCGATCACAAGACTTTACTGTTGGAGGCGTACCCATTTTGTGTTCCGCTTAAAATCATGGATATTGAAACCTTGCTAAACAATCTTCGTGAAGAAGTCTCCTGTTCTGTGTGCATGATTACATTTACTGATCCAAAACAGCTGCCATGTTTGCATAGTTTTTGCCTTCACTGCTTGGAAGGAATTCTACGAACAAGTGACCGCCATGATGTCATCACATGCCCAGAATGTAGAAGAGAGAGTAGAGTCCCTGGCAGTGGAAACCTAAAGGATATGCCGACCAACTTTCGTATTAACAGACTCCTAGATGTGTTGGCCATCAAAGAGTGTAACACCACGGCAGTCAAATGTGGTAACTGCGGTAAGAAGAGCTCCCATAGTTTGTACTGCTTCCAGTGTTGTGCATTCTGGTGTGACTACTGCATCACTGGGCACAACATAATCAAAGCTAATAAAGAACACCGTGTGTTGGCGATTGACGACTTCCAAGATCGAGACATAGAGGAAGTGTTAAAGCGTCCAGCATTCTGTAGAAAGCCAGGACACGTGAAGAAAGAACTAGAATTTTTTTGTAAGATATGTGAAGTTTCCGTTTGCAACGCTTGTGCCTGGACAGATCACGAAGGTCAGGCTAAGATGCTTTTGGAAGAAGCTGCAAATGAACGCAAGCTACAAGTGAAATCTGCCATTGAATCTCAGAAAGAAAAATTGAAGATAAAGAAAAATGAAATCACTAAGCTTGATGAAAACTGTGTTAAAATTCAGGAACACGCCGCCAATGTGAAAAAAAGAGTGGAGCAGTTCGTGGAGACAATGTTTCAAGTTATCGATGCGAAGAAGCAGGAGATCATTACTGAAGTTGAGAACTTTGCGAAAGAATCCCTCCAACGTCTTGAATCAAGAAAGAGTGAAATTAAATATGGGGTCAAAATGTCCGAGGCAACACTGGACAAAGCTGAAACATTTCTGAAACGAAGCGCAAGTGCCGAAATCATGCAGCCAAACAAGTTTCTAAACAAAATATTTCAGGAGGAAGTTTCCGAAGAAGACTCAGCCGATCGTGATGGAGGAACTTTTCTCGTGTTTGATTACGTAAAAAATCAAACGTTACTCGAGAATGCAAGGGCTGAAAACATCGGCTCCTTCAAACCGGTACTTTCCAAGACCAGAGCACATTTATCAACTGCCGACGGAAAAGGAGTAAATGAACAGTTTGTCGGACTTGATTCAGAGTTTGTTTTGACAACAAGAAATGCTGAAGGAGAACAATGTTATGACGAGCGTGACTGTGTAAAAGTTGAAATCAGAAATCATCAAAGCCATGATTGTACAACGAAAGCACGAGTACAAGATAACAAAGATGGCAGCTACAATGTCAGCTATCTTGCCAAAGAAACTGGACAATTTGAATTATCAGTGAAGGTGAATGAAGAATGTGTCCCTGGCAGCCCCTTCGCTTTGCAGGTCAAACCCAGGCTGTTCAGACCCGTCCTGTCGTTTGGACAACGTGGCTCGGCTGCTGGAATGCTAAATTATCCTTGGGGAGTGGCAGTGAATGAACGTAATGAAATTGCAGTGACTGAGGTTAACAACCACAGAATTACGGTATTTAGTAGTGATGGAACTTACTTAAGATCGTTTGGTAGAAAGGGTGATAAACAGGGAGAATTAGCATGGCCTTATGGGATAGCTTTTGATATAAAGAAGAAGAATATTTTAGTTTTGGACAATGGTAACAACCGTGTTCAATTGTTCAGTCAGCAGGGTGAGTACCTGAGACAGTTTGGTGGCAAAGGAAATCTTGATCATCAGCTCGAGAATCCACTTGGCTTGTCTGTTGACTGTGACGGAAATATTATTGTTGCAGATTCAGGTAACAAACTAGTTAAGGTCTATTCTCAAAACGGCCAGCTTTTACAGAAAATTGGCGGGGACGGCTCTTTAATTCTTTCCGTATCACTGTGTCCAATATGACAAATATCTTGTAGTGTCAGACAGAGATGAACATTGTATCAAAGTGTTCGGTAGGGATGGGAATTTTCAGTATAAATTTGGCAAGAAGGGGAAGGGGAAGGGGGACGGGAAGTTCAATAAACCTCGTTGCTGTTAACAAGTTGTGACTGACTTCGACAACCATCGTATTCACATTTTTGAGTAGATATGATATGTACGCACCTTTATGACGTTATAAGGAAACATAATGTCATGATTCAGATTTCTTGATTATACTAAGAAAATGCTTTAGAAATATTTTTCACCATCTTGATTAAATATCAGTTTTTATTGATTATCTTGTTAGACTTGGGTTTTTATGGTAAAAAAATGTGGTTATTTGCGTTTTGGAAAACAGTGCTGATTGGTTGAAAAGGTATTTCTATTTTTAAAACAATTACTCACTATCAATCACAGAATAGATAGTGAGTAGTGTGGCCAATCAGAGAACAGCATTCGTGATAGAATGCTAGTAGATTTAAACTAAAACTAGATGGAAACAAAGAACTTGCACAAGGTGTTGACGTAATGATGGCGCTAGCAAAGAGAATTAACATTTTGATTATCAAAGTTAACAAGTTGCGTTACTTTTTTTCGTTGCGGTGTTTTCTAAAAGGAATAGAAAACATGTTCTCCTTGATTAAAAAGATAAAACAAACAGCGGTGATAAACATATTGAAAACTTTCATTTTATAATCTTGACGTTTCGTATGCTAGTCAACATACATTTTCAAAAGAATAACGGTTACAATTTTTTTTTGAAAAGCTATTTATACTGTATAAATGGGGGTCTGGAATTTAGACAGAAAACAGCTGCAATTAATAGAAATTTAAGACGTTTCAAACGGAAACTGTCTGTAAAGGGACAATGAAAAGGCTTTCTAATAGAGTAAAAGCTTTTCACTGCTGACATTGGCATTCAAAGCTGGCTGTAACTCTTGAATAAACAAGGTCTCCTTAACTTTACAATGGTAGTCAGTCTTGCCAGATGCCAAAATGTCAAAATGGTCCCAGTTGATGTTGTGGCCAGTTGTTTTAACGTGATCAGCAATTGCAGAAGAGTGATCACGTTAAAACAACTGGCCACAACATCAACTGGGACCATTTTGACATTTTGGCATCTGGCAAGACTGACTACCATTGTAAAGTTAAGGAGACCTTGTTTATTCAAGAGTTACAGCCAGCTTTGAATGCCAATGTCAGCAGTGAAAAGCTTTTACTCTATTAGAAAACTGTTCATTTTTTGGAAATTTATTAACCGAAATATTTGACTGAAAACCTTGCAAATTCGAATCTGATTTACTGATAAAAGCAAAATGTCGATGGAAATTTCCATCGACATTTTGGAAATAGATGTAAAATATCGATGAAATTTTCCACCGTCGTTTTGCTAAATATCATAGATATCCTCACTAGATAGAAAGTAGCCTGTGTACAGCCGCGGCTGTACACAGGCTAGATAGAAAGATGTCGATGGAAATTTCCATCGACATTTTGCAAAAAGACGTCAAACATCAATAAAAAGTTTCACTGACGTTTTGATTGCAAAAGCAAATATCATCGGTATCTTCAAATTATTAAAAAATGTCGATGGAAATTGCCATCGACATTTTGCAAACAAATGGAAAATATCAATAAAAAGTTTCACTGACGTTTTGATTGCAAAAGCAAATATCATCGTCGCGAAAATTTCCACCAACACGTACCCGCCGGTCGCCCGAGTGGGATTTTTCCCTCAGATATGTTAAACACAACCAGGCTAAGATGGCGGTTTTCTAGGAAGAAGCTGCAAAAATGAACGCAAGTAACAAGTGAAAGTGCTGCCATTGAACTCTCAGACAAGAGGAAAGTGAAGATAAAGGAAAAATGAAAATCACTAAGCTGCGTGATGGAACACTGTGTTAAAAATTCAGCGAAACACGCGCACGCACAATGTGAAAGAAAAGAGTGGAAGCACTGAGTTCGTGGAGACAATCGTTTCAAGTTATCGATGCGGACAGATAGGCAGGACGAATTCATATACTGAACGTTGAGAAACCTTTGCGAAAGAATCCCTCCAACGTCTTGAAACAAGAGCGAGGGAGATTGAAGATGAGGTGAAAATGTCCGAGGCAACACTGGACAAAACTGAAACACTTTTGAAACGAAGCGCAAGCGCCGAAATCATGCAACCAAACAAGTTTCTAAACGAAATATTTCAGGAAGAAGTTTCTGAAGAAAACTCAGCCGATCGTGACGGGGTAAACTTTCTCGTGTTTGATTTCGTGAGAAATGAAACGTTTCTCGAGAATGTAAACGCTGAAAACATTGGCTCCTTAAGACCCGTACTTTCCAAGAGTACGCCGCTTCTTTCAACTGCCGATGGAAAAGGAATCAATGAAGCATTCGTCGGACTTGAGGCAGAGTTTGTTTTGACAACAAGAAATGCTAAAGGAAAACAATGTTATGACGAGCGTGACTGTGTAACAGTGGAAATCAGAAATCATCAAAGCTATGATTGTGTAACGAAAGCACGAGTCCAAGATAACAAATATGGCAGCTACAAAGTCAGCTATCTTGCCAAAGAAGCTGGACAATTTGAATTATCAGTGAAGGTGAATGAAGAGTATGTCCGTGGCAACCGCTTTGCTGTGGAGGTTAAACCCAGGCAGTTTAGACCCGTCCTATCGTTTGGACAACAAGGCGCCGCTGCTGGAATGCTAAGTGCGCCTTGGGGAGTGGCAGTGAATGGACGTAATGAAATTGCAGTGACTGACAAGGATAACAACAGAATTCAGGTATTCAGTAGTGACGGAACTTTCTTAAGATCGTTTGGTGGAAAGGGTGTGAATCAGGGAAAATTACACTTTCCCCGTGGGATAGCTTTTGATGTAAGGAATGAAAATATTTTAGTGGTGGACCACCGTGTTCAATTGTTCAATGAGCAGGGTGAATACTTGAATCAATTCGGTAAACAAGGCAATCTTGATCACCAATTCCCACATGGCTTGTCCGTTAACTGTGACGGAAATATTATTGTTGCAGATTCAGATAACAAACTAGTGAAGATCTTTTCTCAAAGCGGCCGGCTTTTACAGAAAATTGGCGGGGACGGCTCTTTTACCTTTCCCTTCCACTGTGTCCAATATGAAAAATATCTTATAGTGTCAGACAGAGATGAACATTGCATCAAAGTGTTTGATAGGGATGGGAATTTTCAGTATAAATTTGGAAAGAAGGGGGATGGGGACG
>JAHPZR010007596.1:0-5000 GCA_019787425.1 Platygyra sinensis | reverse complement strand
ATGTCAGGAATGACACATCAAAACATCTCTTCTTAAAGTCAGATAAAATAAACACATAACCTTGCTTTCCGATGCGAATCAGTTCCTGTCCGTTTCAGGGTACAGCAGCGAGCTAAGTATAGCTAACCACAGCTCACGGCCAACAATTTCGCGGCTCAAATGTGTCTCCGACACTATATCAAACTGATTTGAGAATCACCAACCACACAAGACAATCTCCACCGTCATTTACGCTCCTTTCATGCAGAACTCGAATCAAATGGCCTTTAGGTTGACCGCAACCGCAAGTTTTCCGAGGGTATTTTTTTCAACTCCTGCAGGGCAACGTCCAAGCTTTCCGGCTCACAGGGCTGCTCCGATGACAAAAACTAACTTGTTTTTTCCAGCATTTTCTTCAAGATTTGTAGATTTCGCAGTTTAATTCGGCTTTCGCTGTAAGTTTTCATTCCACGGGAAGCGACGCTCGAGTCAGGTTTGACCGTGGCGTGATTTTTCTCGACCAATCACAATTCTTTGCTACGCGTAGCAACCAATGAAATTGCTTCTTTTTGTATAGCTAATAGATTACGCCAAATGGCTTTTTTTCGTCTTCGCCAAAGTGGCAAAGGTGGGACAAAGGCCGGCTTTCGCGTTATGTTGAAATGTTTTGAAATAAAAAAAAGGCTTTTCGTTATCATATAAAACAAATAGATTCCATGTTGCCGGGCGTCTGCTCAGTAATAGATCACAGAAGACGTCAAAATGTGGTAAGAGCATCAGTGACACACTCGGCTACGCTTCGTGTGCCACTTTTTTGTTCTTACCACATTTTGACGTCTTCTGTGATCTATTACTGAACAGACGCACGGCAACATGGAATCTATTTGTTAAATACAAAGTGAGTAGCGTAGCCAATCAGAGAACGGTATTCGCCATAGAACGCCAGTAGATTTATGCTAAAACTCGATGGAAACACAGAGGATTAGTACGAGCTGTTGACGTAATGATAGCGCGAACAAAGAAAATTTACTTTTTGATAATCAAATTTAACAAGTTGCTTTCAATTTTTTCGCGTTGTTTTCTAAAAGAAATAGAAAACATGTTTTTCCGTCTTTCTTTCGAATTATAGAACACTCGTGAAAGTTTGGGAGTGCTCGAAAAAGCTGTGGAAACACTCGTCTACGGCTCGTGTTCCCTATTTCTTAATTAAACCACATCCAGAACTTGTCCCTTGACTAGAAATGCAATTAGTAAATGTAGTCATAAGTATGGTTTATTTCATTTGCTGGATAGTTTTAGTTTCACAGGCAGAGTAAACTGAGTTACATAAAAGAGGTCAGTGTTGGTGACTAAAAAAAAACCCTGAAATTACCGAGGTAGCTTAAAAGATTAAATTGTAAATGTTATTTTTGTTTACAAATCATTTTGTAGTTCATGGTTTACACTTTTACATTGCTGTAATAAAACGTAATATTGTAATAAAACTGTAATAAAGTGTAATAAAACGACATTGGCTTGTGTAAGAAAAAGCGATTTTGTCACTGAGGTAGCTTAAAAGATTAGCTTGTAAATTAAAGTTTGTTTTGAATTAACTATTTTAAAAGAAGTGTACATTTTGCATTGTAATGAAACACTGAAGTTTTGTGCATTGTGTGATAGTTGTCCGATTTTGTGACAATTTATCTGCTGTTATGTAACAGTTGTAAAGTCCGATAAGACAAGTTTAATAAATATTTTTATTCAATGTTTTGGTGAGAAGTTAATGATGACACATAGCTTGAGAGAAGGGTAGGGTGTACAACAACTTGGTTGAAAAACGTGAGGTACATTGGAATCAATCAAAGCTATACATAACGAAGACCCCGGGGTGTAACAAACGATATTCTTGAGATTGAACTTTATAGCTTCCATCACTTTTAATACAATACTTTACTTTACTTTACTTTACAGTAAACACCCGCGTATAAGAACCTGGATTTTTTCAGTTAGCCTAAACAGGTTCTTATATAAATGGTACTTAAAGCAAATTTATGCTAACTAGGTTCTTAAAATAGGTTCTTATATTTTTAATATAAATTTCATTAATTTTGTACAATTTAACTATCATCTCAAACTCATTTATGCATGATAATGCCTAAAGGCAGTACAATGCCTGTATGTACTTAACAAAACATATTCTCTAACAAATTCATAGTCAGTTCTGTGACATGCCATTAATAGAATCAGATGATGATCTTAATTCAGCAGTTCCTACCTATACATTTTTATGGCAATTCTACTGATGGGAGCTTAACTTAAAATTTTAGCCTGAATAGGTTCTTATGTGTAGGGGGCTTAAATTTAAAATTTTAGCTTAACAGGTTCTTAAAACCCAGGTTCTTATACGCGGTTTTTTACTGTATAAACTTATTTTAATTTTTCTCAGTAACGAGCTTTCAAGTCAAAATTGATGAGGAGTATAGCGAGGCACATATACTTGAGGCAATAGCCCGGAACCCCCTCTCCCTTTAAAGGAATGTTTCAGTGCAAAATTCAATCAACGATATTCTTTAGCCTAATAACAATAAGAAAAGGGGGACTCCAGCAGAAAGAACCCCCGTTGTAAAGGACACACTTGGCCAGTCGCTTGGCACATCCCGGGCAGTTCAATAGATCGCGGTTCCACTGAACTCCTCTTCTAGCTCCTATTGTAACGTAGAACCGATTTGAATTATTTCCAGTAAAAAGACGTTCAATTCTTTCCTTGGCTTATGACCTACTTTGCTACTGTTATGTTCCTAAAGGCTGGTTCTTCCCTAAAGGCGGCGCGTTTACTTTGTTTACATTTCTGAACAGACGGCACGCTTGCTCTTTGTATATCTTTATACTCTTGTGTCTCGATTTCTAATAACAAGAAGATGTCACGTTTTTTACGAACATACACTTTTTTGTCACGTCGTTTCCCCATTCACGGGTGCGCCTCTGAAATGATGGAAGCGTGCATGTGGGCATTGGATGAGGACCACTTCAAGATACAAAATACATCAATTGGATTTTTGAGTCATTAGCAGAATGTATTTTTAAACCGTAGGCCACGAAAAAGATTTTACTGATTAAGTCAGGGTCTGTGATTGGCCAGTTTTTAGAACAGGCCCCAGCTACAGGCTTCGATCATCAGATGCCAATCTATCACTGATCCCGGGTTACCAATCACGAGTCTGTTTTTTGTCCATTCAAAGCGATTTAAGAGTTCCCGAAAATTGTCCGAAGTCCTAATATTCTCCGAAGTCACCCGAGCATCCCCGACAAACAATCGAACTGCCGAAGATGTTCCGAAGGTTTTCCGACGCTCAACACTAAATACTCCAAAGATTATCCGATTTTTTTTTACGATTTATCTCTATGTCGAGTCCTTGTCATAAGGAAACGCCGTGCCAATCACGCACAGTAAAGACGCACATTGCAATTTATGTAAGTCTCAATCTATAATGAACAGTAAATCATACAAAAAATCAGTAAATCATAAATCCGTAAATCCGTAAATCAGTAAATCATTTAAAAGCTCATACAAGGCTTTTAGCCTTTTTCCTTACTAAGGAAACTCCAACACATGAGCGGATTGCCGTCCAAAACATTTGTATGCGTTCTACTAGCCGTTTAGGCGAAATATGCTGTTAATATATAGATTTAGGCCAGCCTAAAAGCGTATACACAAAACAAAGCAGCAAAAAAAAAAGTACGAGAGAAATATAATGAACAGTAAATCATACTACGGGATAAATAAACAATAGTCTCCATTTGGCGCGAAAATATGCTGGGATATTTGTCCGCGGACATTATGTGTTACGAGAAGCGAACAGTTTTCCGAGAGCGTTGCTCTAGGAAAACTGTGAGCTTCGAGGAACAGATAATGTCCAAGGACAAATATCCCAGCATATTTTCGCCCCAAATGGAGACTATCGTGTTTATTATTATCCTTCAAATCTTTTACGCAACGCGCGCAGTTTTGAAAATTGGGGTATATTTAACAATTATTAAAAACTGGATCATTGGATAATGTAATTTGAGAGTTTTCATTGGCTTAGCCATCATGGTATATGAGCCATTATACCATGATCTAAAAAAATGGCGAGCGTATGCGTGATTTTTTGGGCCTTTTTGTTTTTATTGTAGTCTAGTTTTCTATATTTTGGGGGCGTTTTTAATAAAACAATTATTCCACTCGCGTTTGTTGGATATGAGATGATTATAGCCAACTCGGCGCTACGCGCCTCGTTGGCTATCTATCATCTCATATCCAACGCGCGCTCATGGAATAATTGTTAATTATCCTGCGAAATCGCGCGGAATATCGTCTGATACTTAGCCAACGAGGCCTTAGGCCGAGTCGGCTAAAATCAGACGATATTCCGATAACAAAATTGATTTCCAAGCTCGTAACATTTTTAAACCTTTCTGTCGACATTTTTTTCACTTCACTTTTTCTTCCCACGTACGAAACTACGTATATCGCCGGATATCTGTTACCTACGGATGACAGATATCGAGAGCATCATGACCATATTTGGATAGTGTTACAATTTGTTGAATAATAATCTCGGATATCCCCCTGTTTTAGCTGGGGGATATTCGGTCATGTGACGCGTTTAGACCAATTCGCATGCGAGTGAAGAGATTTGATGGATTATAAACGTTAATATGGACAGCCGAAAGGTAGCATCCCACCCCAAATGACCGTTTCGCGTTAGCACCGTCACACATTAGTTAGATTAAGCACCGCGAAAACGACGAACGCTGAACGTCGGCTAGCCGTTTGTCGTTTGCCGCTCCGTTCACGATGTTCATCTATTTAAGCTTCCCGACGACACGGCGAAACTGGGAGACTTACAAAAATTGAAACATTTGAAATCAGCTAGGTAATAACTAAATGTTCGTTCAAAAAGAAACTGTTTCAACTTATCATTAAAACTATTAACTGAAGTACAGTTCCACTTCGGTACAGGCCAGGCCCATATTTCTTAGTTTTTCTTTTAAACTAAGCA
>JAHPZR010007595.1:90000-95000 GCA_019787425.1 Platygyra sinensis | reverse complement strand
AAAATTTCTCACTGGAATGACGGCATGACATCTTCGTGTTGTTCGTGGCGTAGTGCACTCTGGTAAAAAATTGGCGCAGTACACTCTGGTTAAATGCAATGCATTCTGGTAAAAAGTTCAAAGCATTCTGGTAAAAAGTGATGAATTCGTACTCCCTTTTATATATTCCTTTTAAATCCTGATTATGTTGCTGCTCGCTCGCTACGCTCGCTCCGCAGCAACAAGCGGCAATTTCTGCATTCAGATTGGTTAAAAACGTGTCACAATTTGTCCCAAATCAGTGGAATTTCACCAGTGCCACGCTAAACCACATTCGATTTGCTTTTACCACAATATTAAAGATAACGAAAGAAATCTTTGCTAAGATTTTTGGACAATTGAAAACACCGACTCGGACTTGAAAGTGCACGTGCTGCCGTGATTATGGTCATTATGCAAATGACTACTTGTACGGGCTTTCCTTTCAAAAACTTTTGCAAACTCGCTCAAAATGTAGAGACTATAAGAAAAAGTGTTTGGGAAAAGAGGAAGAGGAATGACGCGTACTCGTTGTCGATAAGAGTACAGACCACGATAAACCATATTTCGATTTTTACCACAATATCAACGTCAAAGAGAATGTTTTTTTTTTCAGAGCGCGAGCTGAAAAAGGCATTGTGCGACACATTGACCCGAGCAGCGTAGTAGAAAGTAGTAGAAACTTTATTACCGTGTCAGAACCTTTTAATCCCTGGTCAAACGGCTCATGATAGTCGATGATTGTCGATGATAGTTGAGCGCGCGCTTCTGTTTGACCATCAACTATCATGCACTATCATTGACTATCATCAACTATCATTCAGTTTTGAGCTTGTTCAAATTCTTCATGATAGTCGATGATAGTTTTTCTCGTTTGACCACGCGTACGATAGTCCATGATAGTTTTTCGGTCAGCTGTTTTGGTAATCACTGGCCCGATAGCGGTCAGAAAACTTGCCGCACTTTTTCGTCGCGAAAAATTCATACTTTTACAAGTTTGTCTTACGAGAAGCCGTTTAGTAATCACATTTTTACACGGAAAGAGCTCGGAACTTGCTGCTCTCGTGACTTTGCTTACGCGACTGCCGGTGAACTATCGTCAACTATCACGAACTTCTTTGGCCGTTTGACCGCTTGAATGATAGTTGGTGATAGTTTGGGGAGAATTAACTATCATCAACTATCACGCGCCGTTTGACCAGGGCTTTAGTTCGGGAGGTATCATGATAGTTGATGATAGTCGATGATAGTTTCAACTATCATCGACTATTATTGACTATCATGTTTGCGATCAAACGGTCCATGATAGTTCATGATAGTTTGTCGAAATCGCGCAATGTGCTAGCGTCGCTAACTGGTACCTAATCTCCTACCGCGTGCGATTGTAAACAAATATGGCGGGGCTTTGAATTTCGTGACGAAAATGGCTGTGTATCAGCCGAGAAGAGCAGCTATTGCCACAATTTTAGTGACTGTAATGCAGGATGGCATTTGTGAAGAGTTGCTGGGCCGCCACAAACGAGGAAGGACCAAAGAGTGGATACGGAAGAGAGACGAGAAAGGGATGTATCGATTAGTTGAGGAGTTGCGAGCGGAAGACACGGTAGCGTACAAGGAGCTTATGAGGATAAATTATGAGACATTTAGCGAAATTTGGACGATGGCAATGCGGTAGCCATATTGCATTGAGCTCGCCTTGGTTACCCCCGCTGACCGAAAAACTATATCGTGCACTATCATCCGCTCAGTCAAACGGAAAAAAACTATCATGAACTATCATGTCGAATTTGAACATGTCCAAACTGCATGATAGTTGTTGATAGTTGATAATAGTGAATGATAGTTCGTGTTCAAGCGTGTGTGATAGTTGAAAGCATCATCAACTATCATCAACTATCATGACCGTTTGAACGGGCCTTAATGTGGGGACACAAATAATAATAGATAACATTATTTACAAAGAAATACCATCCACTAAATAGTATATATATATATAAAAATTATAAAACAAGAACTGAAAAAAAAACCAATTAAGAATTACGAATTACAATGAGCGCAGCCCCTACAGCCATCGTCAAGCAGAGAGCTGAGGATACTCGTGGTTGGGAGCTAAAAATTTTTTCGTTCTAAATGCAAGTTATCCTGGACTCTCTTTTCGCCCGCCCATATTCAGCCCCTACAGGGGGCGGGGAGAAAGGACAGAGTTCAGGTACTGGACTACTGCCAACCACATATAAACACTGAAGATACAGGAGACGGGGCCTACGGTTTATAGTCCTTATCCGGGAAGACTTGAACGTCTAACTATTTACAGATATAATAACAAGGGCAGCATATTCTCAGTTATTTTAAGACCCTGAGTGTTGGTCCGGTCTGGGGTTCGAACCCTCGACATCCCGCACAGCAGACTGACGCTCTAGCAACTGAGCTAACCAGGCGGCGGTTGAAGAAGAATTCAGTCAAAAAAGCGCGCAGATTGTGGATTTTTGCGGTAAATCGAGTGGATTCGTGGATTTTGAAAACACAGCAGATCGTGGATCAGCTGTGAATTTTCTTACGGATTCCGGATTGTGCTTGTCTCGATGTTCGGATCTTGTGTCTTAAACGAAATTTGGATCATAGATCTTTCTTTCAGCCTTGGTCGGTATGTTAATGAATTCATCCAAATTATTTTTTCTTTCAAACAAAGTTCATAAAAACTCAGGTGTGAGAAGGTTATTGGAATTGTGCTGTGGTACAGTCATCAAACATGTTTCCTTCTTTACTATTTCAGTACAAGCGCGGAATTAACAATGGCATTCACATTTACCAGTTTACCTCTGACCTTTTAGCACTTCTGTCTCCGGATGTGGTTGTGGTTTCGGATTTGAACAAAAATATTGGCGGATCGACGGATTTGGCGAAAAAAAGGCAGGGATTTGCATACCCTATTCACCCCACCCCACCCCCCACCCCCCTCCCCGTTAATGCTTGCACTAGCACAAAACACAAACAAGGAACTGAGCTAATAAGGCGAAGCGAGGCGTCTTTACTCGTTAATCAGGGGCTGCTCAGCCTGTGTACAGCCGCCCCTCCTCTCGGGGGAGGGGCGGCTGTATACAGGCTAGGGCTGCTAATCGGAATGATGTGATATTTTCGGGCGAAAGTTTACTTCAAGAGCGCCCAGGGGCTCCTCCGCTCCGCTGAAGGTAAACTTTCTTAATATAGATGTGGCCCACCTTGATTAGCTTAGGCTACTTGCGGATTCGCGCTTAAGTGTGATGTGTATAAATTTTTGTAAAATGATCAGTGTAAATATTTGAGTAATAACAAAAGTTGTTGTTGTTGTTGTTATTGTTTCGCCCGAAGATATCACATCGTCCCGTCTAGCAACCCCCTGGACTCCGAGGATAGAAGAACACGGGAGTATATTAAAAAAGGAATTAGTTTTTTTCAAAACTTGTACAATAGACTTGGGAACGGACAAGTGAGGAACTTCAAGAGTAATCTTTAAGTACCCTTCCATCCCCTTCCATTCTCCCACCCTTGCCCGAACTTAGTATGTCCCCGGTAGGAAACAGCCGCCGGTAGAGAATGAAACACTGGGTACTAGGACCGACGGATCAAGCTTCAGTTGAATTATTGATGATGCGTTGTCAAATTTCCCTCTCAATCTTGTAGCGCAGTAATTTACACATATTTTAAATCTTGGCATACAATCTTATCAACGTGGTGGATCAGAGATGAAATATCTAACCCAATTACTGGACGTGGTTTACTGTGGAGTTGCAAAAGGAGAATTTAACAACATGAACATCTAAGTTTATGACAAACAATGCTCGTCTGGTCTCTCTGGTACCTGCTGCTGGCTTTGAAATTTCACTCTGTGTTTTGCAGTGAAGCTCATAACAAAGGTTAGTTAAGATTTATCTTCCCAAATTAAACTTCCTGTTAACTTCTTAAAGTATAAAGCTGTGATATATTTTGAATAAAGAAACTGGCGAGCGCCATCAAATTATTGAAAAATATCATAACCCATCATGGCCGAAAAATTGATCTTCTCTTGGTCCTTGCCTTGGCTCAGTAAATAAAAATATTATTCAAAATTTCAATTTTCTCAGGTCTACTTTGAAAACAGTAATTATCGTTTGGTCAACAATGACCAGATATTTGTACGAATTCTTAAAGGACGCATTTGTCTGTTTTGTAACACCACAGTTGACTGTCAGGGACTGGTAACTACAGAAAACAGGATTACTTTGGGATCTTTACTTAAATGTGACGGGAAAATATTTTTTAAACTCACATTGAACACTTACTTGACTTTATCATGGGGTCCATGTGAACATAAAATCATGTTGCAGTTCAACGGGCATAATGTCTTGAGGTCACTGCTATTATAAAGAAAATCCTACAGTCTGTTTTGTTCAAAAGAAAAATCAGGTGAGCTGCTCGATGGAGGTCGGCGCATTGCACACGCGATTTGGAGGATGGCACGCTAGTTCGTACAGCAAATTTTTTTTCGATAACAATTTCCTAGAAGCTGTTTGCACGGCATCCCGTCTGGCTCAATCACCAGCCTCATGCGCGGCTGGTCGGACTCATGTGAGCGGCGGAAAGCGATTTTTAAGGAAAAGACCAGTGGAAAATGTTTCCTTTATGCAGTTTGCGCTCTTAACATTTTAAGTGTGATTATGAACTTCTTTTTTGTGAACGCGCGATGGCCTCATGCCCTCTCTCCGCCCAGGGGTATAAATGCGGGTTCCGGCGAAATTAATGCTGGGGTAGACTAGCATCCTATCCATGGGGGGGGGGGGGGGGTAGAAATACCCCTAGTCGCTTCATACTACTGAAACCAAGATAAGCCCCGGCCTTGTGAGCCAGTTGGCTCGTATGCAGACTTTACCTTACCTATGAACTTCTTTACAGGATCAACTATTAAGCAACACAAAGAATCTCTTCTAAAGTTCTTCAAGCTTAATGATGAAAATGCAACTTTGGAC
>JAHPZR010007595.1:50000-85000 GCA_019787425.1 Platygyra sinensis | reverse complement strand
AAAAGCATCCATTTCACGTGCTTTCGACAAGAACCAGTTGTGGGTGACAAAGTTTCTGCGGGTGCTGTTGAACAAAAACAATAATATGAATATAACAAAAGAATCTTATTTGACTAGTGTGAAAGCAAGATCTTTGTAGAATTTTCTTGAAATAAATGAAAATCTTCTTTGAGGTAATTTTACTGAGTGTAATTCCACTGAAAATACAACTGTAGGGTAATAAACTGTAAGAACTATAGGTTCCGTACTCACCCTTCTTACTATTATGAATGCATTCTAGTTACGGTCAGCTATCATTGAAAGAAAAGCTTTTCCTCCAACCTTGTTTAGAGGTAAAATTTAAGTGACTGCCCGCTAAGCTTGTAGGGAAAACTGTCTTGTCTTCCTTGATGCGCATCTGTAATGTCTCAATGTTACCCATAGTGAATTGCGCCCCAGAGGTTTCTTGCCAAAGTACTCGGCTACCATGTAGCAATATGAAGCTTGGCAATTCCACCAGCAAAACATTTGGGTAACAATCGTGCTTGCGTTTCCATGTTTCTCATAGTATAATCATCACTCCGATTACTCTGATAGACTACTCTTGAATTTCTAAGCTTTT
The DNA here is from genome assembly GCA_019787425.1 of Platygyra sinensis. Classification (NCBI taxonomy): domain Eukaryota; kingdom Metazoa; phylum Cnidaria; class Anthozoa; order Scleractinia; family Merulinidae; genus Platygyra; species Platygyra sinensis. The sequence continues at coordinate 84,399 of JAHPZR010007595.1, read as the reverse complement.
GCGTGACGGCCGAGAGAGTCGTCTAGCCTCTTCCAGGCGTTCAGTTAGTTGGGAGCAGCGCGATAAACGGCGCGGGCAAAAAAAGGGCTTGTTGTCTCGCAGAACGGCCTTGACTCGTTGTGTTTCTTCCCGTCTTCCTTTATTCGTTGACGGAATGTTTTTTGCTCTATTCAGCAAAGTATTGACCACGGATCTTTTGTGGCTCAAAGGGTGGCAGGAAAAGAAATCGAGATAACGCTCGGTGTGTGTCGGTTTCCTGTAAACATCCACATGAATTTCTGTTCCGCGTCTACTTGTTATGGTGTCTAAAAAAGGTAAGTCTTGCCCGTTGGTGTTTTCTAGTTCCAAAGTGAACTGTATGTTAGGGTTTAATTGAGTTCAAATGTTTGTGAAACTCGTCGACTTGATCCTTTTTAATACAAGAATGACTATCGTCGACATAACGAAACCACCATTATAACCAGGTCGGCTAAAACAGGACTAATGGGAGAACCTCCTCCTCCTCCTGTCACCCTTTGTGTCACAAAAGATACGTGGTCAACACTTTGCTGGAAAGAGCGAACAACATTCCGTCGACGAATAAAGGAAGACGGGAAGAAACACAACGAGTCAAAGCCGTTCTGCGAGATAACAATTATCCCATGTCTTTAATTCGAAACTGCGAAACGGGGCGTTAACCAAACAACCCGCCGAGAACAACTTCAATGACTTTGTAGCGCTGCCGTATGTACAGGGCGTTTCCGAGAAAATAAGTCGCATTTTGAAACAACAAAAGGTCAAAGTAGCTTACAAACCACAGCAAACCATAAACAGCCTTTTTCCGTGCCCAAAGGAGCGAGACGATTCTGACCGCCAGAATTCAGGCGTAGTGTACGAAATCAATTGCACACAGTGTAATTTTGTGTACTATGGCCAAACAGAAAGATCATTTAAGATCCAGGAGCCCATGGGCTCCTGAAGATCCGAATTGCGGAGCACATAAAGGCAGTGGCAAGTTTTGACCCGAACTCCAAAGTTGCAAGCCATGTCCACCAATTCAACTATAACATGAATTTTAGCCTGCGTAGCTGGCGGGATTCGTGAGCAGGCGAGCGGCGGAGCCGCCATATTCCCTTGCGGGCTTTGCTCGCGGGGGTATTCGCTGGCGGCGAAGCCGCGAGTGAAATTCAACTCGACTCTTCACCAATCCTCTCACGGCTTCACCACTTGCGTCCACGACTTCGTTACCAAAACACAAGCACTCGCGCACGAAATCCCGCCAGCTACGCAGGCTACATGAACTTTGCAAATGTCAAGGTTGTTGGTTTCGAGTCAAATTACCACAAGCGACTTTTCCTTGAAGCCTGGCACTCTACTTTGGACCCGAACGCTGGCAACGATCACATCGTACTTACAGAAGCGTACAAAGACCTCACGCGAACATGAATTGCATGGTCACGTGCGCAAGCTTCGCGTTTCGTTTACTTTAAATAGCGACGGTGTGATAACGAACTTCGTTTTCATATCACTGCTGAAGGCTTAAGCATTAGCCGAAACGTCTGTTCAGAAACAATAAGAGCCAGAGACAACCATTTGCTATAGAACTTACTGTCAGATTTCCCTTGCTTTTCATGATTTTTCAAAAAAATTAATGACCGTCGCTTCTGGGGAGTGAAACATGCAAAGTAAGCTTATTTGTTACGTGAAGAAAGTAAACAAAGCTACAACGTAAGCGCATTCCCTTCGTATCTAAAGCTTAGATAAGTAACAACTATTCACCGAAGTGGAGGTGGCTAGCGCGCGGTGGATATTTACCGAGCCGCGAAGTAAGATAATATACACCAAAAAAAAAAAATTAATTTTGGATGATTTCTTCGCTTGCCACGGATGCAAACCGAGACGCAATTTCTTTACAAGTTGCTCGGAGGTAAATATCAAAGGATATCGGAGTTTGACTAGCCAATCAGCGCGCGCCTCCAACGCTATGCACTGTTTTAAATTTAGTATTTACTTTAAAAAGATATCTGTGACGTATTCCGCGTATTAAGTTTCAACAGCTTTTGGCAAATAAATATCATAGGTTGCGTGATTCAACGTCTGGCCGAGTTGAAGTTTGGGTTTGGTCACCGACAAAACTGAAAATTATAAAAATAAAAATAAAAATAAACCCCGTGCAGATCAAGAACCGCGCTAGGCCAGTAGCAGCGCGGTTGAAAAATAAAATCACCACGCAGAGCAAGAACCGCGCTCGGCCCATGGCCTCGCGGTTTAAAACAACGAGGCCGATATCCAGTCGAACACTTCCCCAATGACCCAGGTGGTGTGCGGCCTACGATTGCGGTGCATTGTGGTTGTTAAATTTTCAAGATGGCGGCGAAGTGTCGAGAAAATGAGTAAGTTCTGACCTTCGTTTCGTGAGGTTTTAGATCTTACCTGTACTGTTTTCCTTGCGTCAAGTGAAATAACATGTACGTAGGCCTCATTGACGTTATCACAATCGGAAAGTTTGTTATTTTGTCAAATAATTTTCTATTTGAAAATGTCTACCCGAAATGTATGTGATTTGTGCCCGATTTATTTTAAGAGATAATTTCTAGACTGTGGATAGACGGCTCTCCATAATGCCTCAGAGTGATCCTTCAATGCTTGTAGTAGGCCAAGGTATAAGCGCACCCCGACGCACCCCACGTTATACCTCACTATTTCCGTACTGGAATTGGTGTGTTTTGGTCAGAAATGGTTAATTAAGTTCGACGATATGACCCAGGGAAGTCACGCTCTCTCTCAGGACGGTGGAAACGATTGCATTTCTCTAACTTACAAATTCAAAAATTCGTTTCTAATAGGTTCTATGATAATCACACGTACTTTGACTTGCTAAATGTCGCTTCATGATGCTGTTTGAAACTATAATGATGCAGGGACAGCTTTTAGGATGTGATAACCAAGCAAGCTAAACATAATACAGTGGTAGTAGGCAATTTTCAAAAATATATTTGGAAATGTTACTTATAGCATCGATCGTTTGACTGCTGCTAATTTACTCATTGGAGGGTGAGGGAATCATTTTGCAGAATCGAATAAACTTTTAGCCCTAATTTCTTCTTCTAGCAGTGTATTAGTAGTTTGGAAGCACAACCATAGATTTACTGAATCGATACTGAATATGTGATCTAAATTCGAGCAAATCTATCATAGATCAAAAGCAGACAGGGAGAGAACAGCCACTGCTATCATTTGTATATGTAACTATTGCCAGTAGGAATATTAAATAGGCATTTAAATTACTAGAGGTAGATGAAGGAAAGTTGTACAAATCTCTGTACTTTTGTTCGTAAAACTGTCCCTGTAAATATTATACAGTGTTCCGATAAACACAACAGCAAAAAAATAATTACAGCTTAGTGTATTTTGTATGTTTTTGCTAACTAATTGCATATGCATAAAACAGTAACTGGCTGTTATTGTTTGAGGTGGAGAGCTGAAAGACATGAACATGTCAAGAGAAGATTCCATATATATTTCTGAAAATTTTAATTCAGGATGTTATCAATTTATGAAAACATCATCCAACTTGTAAGAGAAGTAAGTGTTTTTATTATGGAGGTTTGTGGATTAATTATGGCATGTGATGTTCATACCATATTGCTTTGTTCCCTGATGAAAGGCCGGGGTAACTTCTTTGTATGACATAGCTGTGTAAAAATGACTTTTTGTACAAGTAAATAAAAAATACAAGCCAGTTATTTCAGAGTGGATAAAATTTTTTTTTAATTTTCCAAACTTTACTTTGCAGCGACAACCAAGTTGTTGAAAAAGGCAACATATGCAATCTGACCCACACCTCTGGAGCTAATTTTAACCTGTCACATAAAGAGCTCAACTAAGAGTATTGCTTCTCCTACTGAACATTTGGCTAGTTAAACCTAACCAGCAATCATGTGTCAAACTTTTACTTTTCATTGAATAAGTCTGGGAACTGGGCATAATCACTGCTTAATAAAATTCAACCTAGGTTGCCTGACAGTTCACCATTTCCCCCATGTATAATTGCTGGTTGAGAAAAGTACTTAGAGAATGGTGTGTGCTGGCTGTGATTTTATACTATATTTATTTTATTAATTTTATATAGTGTCCACAATTAAATTGTAGCTAAATACCTTGACACTTAAATAAAGTTTATGTATGTATGTATTGCTGCCAAGAGGAAAGACACAATGCAATTACTTCCCCCGCTGCTCAACCTTTTGATCCAAAATCCATCACTCTAGCCATTAAACCAACATCTCCCCCACAAACAGGATGTTAAGGTTCTTCAATTAATTCATTCCCAGACTTTCCTACAATGTGGGATCTGTATGAACATAGTACGAGTACTTTATTGAACTCAGCAGAGGTAAACAACATATTAAAAAAATATGCTACACAGGGGTTTACTCTGTAACCAGTTCAAATTATATTTATAGACGATGAGCAGAAGCAAAAATATTCAAAAAAACTTGCCTAACAAAATTCTGTGGGACAAATTTTAGATTCCACTGCAAACAAGTGTTTGATCAGGCTCAGTACATGTAAGGTTAATCACATTTTATTTAACCAAATAAATATACTCGTGAGATTTTCACACCACAATAACATCAAATTTATTGACTACACGGAGAAAGGTTACGGAAAGATTGGTAATCGGCTTTTCTCCTTCAAACATTTTGATATATTTACTTCTCTTCTTCCTTGAAGACACCTCGATAGCAAGGTAAAAACATTTCAAATGCACAGTGGCCATAATTAATGGAAGCAATGACCAAGAAATAAAACCTCGCTAGTGTAGTTCAATATCCAAATAATTCGTCACAGATCTAGACTCAGACATCGCTTAGAGATTCTGGTCGCGCAAAAATATATACCTGTACATATAACAATAAAGAACAGTGGCGAGTAGCCCTTACTGATTCAGTTGCTGTTATCTACTGTTTACATCTCACTGCCTTCACGCTGGCGATCGCGAAAACAATATTTTTCGATTCTTTCTACAATTCTTGAAGAAATGGTTGAATATTTGCCAATCTGTAGAGTTTAAACGATGAATAAAGTATACAAAAGCGACTTCTAAGGGATTTCTTGTTGAAATCATCACAGTAATTTGATGTGCACTCGACGACGGCGTTGATACGAATGAGCTGTTCTCCTGTTACTACCAGCATGCTTAGCGATCGTAGGCCGCACACCACCTGCCAATGACCCATTTAAGGAGGCTCGAAAGGGTTTTTCGTTGCTATATTGCTTGTGAAACGATGGAAGATTACAAAGAAGAATGTTTAATGGTGTGGGCAAACTATATGTCTCCTTGCAACTCTATTGTTGAGCTATACTTTAAGGGTACTTGTGACGTCATATCAGTTACCATGGCAACGCACGAGGTCCACAAAAGCGTCCTCTAAATTTCAGTTTTTGTAAATTATCTGAGAAACTAATTCGGTGACCTACCATTTTTATTTCTTTGTTGGAAAGTTCCCTAAATTCTTTAACTTTTCAGACAGTATGAAAAAATTCTATCTAGTAGAATTAAATGTATTTAAAGAAAACGCGTTTTATGGCTTACAGAAAATTCCACTAGATAATTTTCCCCGAAACTTTTATATCTGAAGTGCCATTGCGAATGGTGCGTGCATGCAAAAAATCAAGATAGGTTACCGAGCGAACTTTCGAGTTAAAAACAAATGTTTTCTGCAGATTTTATTTCCGGTTCGCGCGATTTTACGCAGCATTAACTTCCGGTGTGCTGATTTTAATACTGGTTCAGCTGACGCGTGCATCTTAGTTATGGCGTGTGTAGATTGTGCGCGCGCGTGCAGCTAAAAACCCTTTCGAGCCTCCTTAATATTTGCTTATTCCGCTCGAAAATTCACTCTGCTTTCGCGCCATTGTAAACCGCTTGTAGAGAAAAACACGATATCAAGTTTTAATCTGGCCCCACGTCCAAACTGGCCGGAATCCATGATTGTCAATTCAAAAAATAACATTAGTGTTACGTGGTGCATAATAATTCGTTGTTGTGACTAAAGTTGACAATGAGATCAAAGCAAGCCCTTATCTCTGAGTCATGTCTCCACGTGGTCTGTCACAATGAATTAGATTCCACGGTTTATTTCAAGAGTGTTTTTTGACATCAACTCGATGGGGGCAAACCATACTTCTGAGCTTGTTGTTATTTCGTTAATATTTCATCAAGCATGCCTTTCACGTGGCACTTAAAGCTGCCAACAAAGCAAGTAGATAAGACTAGAAACTTTGAGAAAGATAAGAACTCATGAAAATTTAGAAGTAAATACAAGATTTACAGAAGCAAAGGAAAAGTCTATGGAGCCCAATGGGTCAAGGGCGCCTGACGGGGCGAAGATATTGATTGCACTGTATCAAAATGGCTTCCTGAGCTAAGTGATGTACTAAAAATAAAAACGTGCAATTTGAGCAAATTTGTTTCCGGCTGTTGGCATGGCCGGGTGAATGGGAAAGGATCGTAATTAATAGCCCTTCAGGCCTGATAATCTTTGAACCAAAATCCACGAATCACTGATCCAGGATTGAAACGGTTGAAAAAGAGGCGATTAGAATGAATGTCTTTGTTTTCTGTCCTTTCTGTTGTGCCCGGAGTGAAAAAGGCGTGCTAAGATAATTTTCTACCGTCACTTCCGGTTTCTCGCACTGCTTCTGGATCTGGTGTGTCCTAAGACAGTGTCTGAGCCATTTATCCTATTTTTTACTCATTTGGGAACTAAAAGATTTTGCCTAATAGAATCAACTATTTGATGATGTAAAAATTTTGCATAATTTTTTTTAGCATTTCAAGTGCCAGTGTTATTTGAGATGAACGCATGATGGCATTTTGTGGACGTGAGGTTAAGCTCTTAGAACTTCCGTTTTGCTTAAAAGGAGTTTTCCAGTTCCCTGTTATGAATGCTTGTTTACTCTCCTCTTGCTAAACCTTACTCTGTTCGAAAAAGAAACGAAAGGGCTATAGCTGATTGTGTTTCATGGACTTTGCATTATAAAATTGTTTGTTCAGCCATTTTCACCACAGAGATCGACAGACAATAGGTCGCGAAGAGTCATACCCCCTGCATAGTACCTCGTGTCTAGTCTTCTCGCTGATCGTGTTGTGATCGTTGAATCTCTCGCTGGAGGAGATGGCGGCGTTTCTGAGATGTAGCTGTTTTCTTTTCCTTGTTGTTTTATTACCAACGTTTGGCGACTGCATTCGTCCATTTGCAGTTCCAAAGAATCTTTTCGTGCATGGCACCTCTCCGAATACACTGCCAGAGGGAGTTCGTGTAATCCGGCGGGAAGCTCACGATGAAGTTGATCTGGAAACTCCGCACGAGTTCGTAGAAGACCTTCACGGGCGTTTTCGACGTGATACAGGCTCGACACCAGAGGTTTCTCCTGTGAGTTTTGAGTCAAAGTTTGTAATTAATTCTGAGCTGTAATACGTCTTTTATAAGTTTACCGGGTGATAAATAGAGGTTGTTGAATGATGAAAAACTACGTTGCATATTTAATCTCCTTTATTGATCTTTTGTGTATTATTATTATTTTTTCCTTTCAGTTCTCTCTTGGATACTACGACACATATTTTATGTACTGGCCTCGGAATAATTTCAGCGAAAACTATGTGTTCTTGCTAGGAAAAAACACTACACGCACTAAGTCTAGCAAAGTTTTCTTGTCGACAAACTACGGAAAGAGTTTTAGCAGTCTGAACTTAACACGTCAGGGCATTCCATCCCCATTGATTGACCAGATATACTACGGAAAGGCTGATCCCAACCTGGTAAGGCAAATTATTGTTCGTGCTGCTTTAATATCTTGTGTTTTGTTCGTGGTATGATAGCTTTGTTACATAACTAGTTGTGGTCGACCCACGTGTACGTTTAACTAAAACGTCAACATCGATTTCAATGCCAATGGAAGAAGAAGCTTCAGTCCGCTCACTGTTTTTGACTGCCCTTCCGCGATTAGCTAGTTATGGACACTTTTCATTCATGACAACATAGAATCTGTCTGTTTATCAAGTCGAGTGTACATGACGAGGTCGGTTGAGGAATGGTTAAATTCAAGTAGAAGGTCGAATATAAGTATAAGTGTCGAATATAGACACGGTAATAAGACATTGAACATAACTTACGTTACTTTGCGAAAAATTTAATTGGCGTCAAAACTTTTTTCTAATTCAGTCTCGTGCTGTGTGCGATGATAAGCTTAATCGTTGATTGTGATGAAGAACTGTTTTAGTAATTGATTTATGCGTATTTATTTCGTCACCAAATTGCTATACAGTTGTGTACTTAAGGGTGCAGATGACGCGTAGATTTTGTTGGCACGATAAACAACTCAAGCGTTGTACTCCGCCTCAGAGGAGAGGAAAGTATATTAAAGTGCTCTCTGTTTGTGGTGATTTTTGAAGGCGTTGGCATCTGAATAAACCACAATTAGTTCTTTTAATTAGTGTGCGTAGGCACTTATATCTTATGACTGAGCAGGGGTGTATCGCGATAATAGAAGTAGAAAGTGAAAGTCATTTCAAATGTTGGTTTACAAGTCTGTAGCGGATCATGATTTTATTTTGGTTTTCTTTGAGTATTTAAGTATTGTTCTGGTTGGTTTGACTCAGTAAACCAACGTATTTTTGTACTGTTTCTGAATTGATCTCGTTATTTACAATAGAAGCATGCTAATTTTCTGTTAAACATTTCACAGTTTTGATGTGAAGTATAAATAGATTGCTTTTTTTTAATCATTTATTTGCCTTTATATTACAACAAATTAAAAAAGAAAAAATAATAATAAATAATAATAATAACAGTAATAATGTACAGCAAGTTGTTAGGCGAGGAGACCTCAAGAAACCACCAGGCTTATAGGAGAGGCCACCTCGACATCACAATATTAAACGAGACAAAGGCTGCGAAGGAGTGTGGCAGAAACTAACTCAGAAACTATTTTAGTAAAAACTCTAGCACTTTGTTTTTAAACGTAGGAAAGCTTGACAAATTACTTCATAGAAAGTGCGACGTACAGATTTTTATTCACGAGTTGCAAAACTTTGCAAAACGAATGAGTGAGCGCAGCAAATGAGCGGGTTTTCAAAGTTTTGCAACAAGTGAATAAAAATCCACACAAAGTACTTTCTATGCTGTAATTTGTTTATTGTATATATAGCGAGAATTCTCGGTTTTCATGTGAGGAAATCATATTCCAAAATTAAAAGTTTCCTTTCCTTTTGAGGTTTTAGTTTCATCAGGTAAAAGACCCTATAGGAACTTGACGTTTCACAACGTTTTAGCTCCATAGGGTTCTTTCTTTTGTAAAAGAGCACGTTTGAATTTCCAAGCTTTGCGTTGCATGACCTGAAAATGGAGGCCGAAGAAGGCTGTCGCATAGGTCAAAAGAAGAGTTATCGCTTTAGTTTTTGCTAACTAAACAGTGCTTGCACTAGAGAAAGTATTTATTTCAATGTGTTGGATGTCTAGAGCAATAATGTTTTGTTTCAGTAGCAAAACTCAGTGACAGATGTTTCTGTTATGTTATGGCCACTGTATTTGTGCCCCTCAGAAGGGCACAAACATGGTGTCTCCATACAAAGCTCTATAAATTTGGGTGACGCACTTCTGCAAATAATGCGCGATTGAAACAGCAGAGAGCTGATTCTTGGCGAGGTTGTTTATATATCAATCATGTATCGTATCCCAGATTCTTGACTTTATACATTAAATGCTTACGATTTTTAATTTTGATCACATGGCTGGTGAAAACCGAGAATTAAACATATCCTTTAAATCATTTTTATTTTTCCCCGATGACATAAGCTTACATGTCGCTTACATGCAGAACAGCAAAAAATTCAAGACTGATGTAAATGACCGAAAGTAATAAAAGACAAATTCGCTTTCCCATCCAGCAGCAAGCGGACAAAGAGCCTACACAACGTAAAATACAATACGGGGAATTCGTATTAAAACACAAAGTGTGAAATCTTTTCGCTTGTCCATGATGCGCTGTGCAAAGACAAATTCAGACTCTGTTGACATATGCTGTGTGTAGAAATGTTCCTCCTTGAATGTTCGCGCTTGAAACCGAGATAAGACTTGCTGAGGTGACTGTTGGCTGAAGCTGAAGTGCTAATGATCAAGATGTTCGATGTATTCCGCTGCTGTTTCCGAAAGTCAACTAAAACGGGAAGCCTGTTCTGTCGGACAAATGACCACACTTTATGCCAATATGGAGAAAACCGTATTGTAACGATTTAATTCGATCTAAGGTCAACCCTCCAAGTTAACTTTTTTCCTCAGTGGTCATTTGGCCACTGAATGTTTATTTCTGGTCGCCAGTAAAAACTTTTAGTCGCCAAAATATGCAAATTAATTAGGTAATTAATAATAATTAACTAATAAATATATATAAAGTAATAATAAGTAATTAAAGTGCTATCCCTGAGCCAATTTTAATACATCTTTAACAACTAAATGATAATGGTTTCAAAATGTCAACAGGGATGTCCTCAGCACAATGAACATGGGATGCTACAGAGTTGCAAGACTATAGTTATAGTGCAAATACCAAAAATCAAATTTTTACTTCGGTATCATCATGTTAGCTAAGATTTCTTTGACTCAACTCACTTAAAATGTGTACCAGAAGAAACAGACAGTAATAGTAATAGAGACAATAACAGTTTCTTCACACAAACATATAAAGGTAAGGCTGGCCCCGGGAGGCTGGCTGTGAAATCTACGCCCCAAAAAAGCGCAATTATGTGCGAATTTACCGCCATTTTTCCCGGGAGAAAATTTGATCGAGAAAAAATGAAAAAAAAAAATCACTTCACAAAACACAGAAATACTGTGGATCTTAATTCATATCTACAGAGCAAAAAGATAAGTGTAGATGGCACAGATTATATAATACAGACTGCAGCAATTAGATGATGGAAAGTGGTGGCCAACATCATCAGTGGCAGTATTTACTTTCTTGATCAAAACTTAAAGTAAACTTTTATTTTTACTCGAATGTTGAAAGAGTTCTTGAATGACAAAAACGAAAACTTTAGCTGGATTAACGACAACAGAAGTGTTCATGCTTGAATTGTTTTTAGTAATATTACAAACAATTCAAGCGTTAAAGCATGCGAATTGAATGAGAAATTAATAAGCTTGAATATTGTTTCGTATCGATGAAAACTGTGTTATTTTACAAGACATAAAACACATCCAGGTTCTAATTTGATCTCACAATAATTATACATTAAAAATTTGTACATACGTTTTGATAGGATTAGGTTAGTTTATTTTTAAACACACGACCCCACAAGCTATACTGCTTTAAATATATCGTGTATAAATAAAGATTATGTATGTATGTATGTATATCTTTACAATTACGAAGTCGCTTTCCATTGCAGTATTTATCATTTATGTTTATGGCACAATTTGAATACGGCAAATGTTCGCACTATTATGCCACTTGGCAGTTTTGCTGCGCTTTGGATGGAAGTGTTTTTGCTTCCGCTGTTACAAGATGTACTTCTCAAAATTAATACACTGTAGATCCGGTCACTGTTGGCCTTCCAAATTTCCAATCAATTTCAAAGCTTTTACACTTTCTCGTCTTTTTTTGATTGCATGCATTGTCTCACGTTCACAGGTAAAATTGTCACGTCCTAATGTTCACTCAAGTGGAACGAAGTTCGTCGCATACGAAATTAGCATACTGTAAATTCGTTCTTTCTCGTGATGCCTTGTTGGGCTCTTGGAATTTAACGGTTGAAACTTTATTCTATTTTTGTCTCAGTTTCAGTTGATTAAAATGGCAAATGAAGTTAAATTTAACAAATGAATTCATAATGCTCACAGCATTTTTTTAGGGGTCCGGATTTTTATCACGTTGATTTTAGTCGCCAGGCTGGCGACTTCCGCTTCAAGTTAGTCGCCAGCTTCAAAATTCTAATCGCCATGGCGACTAAAATGGTCGCAACTTGGAGGGTTGAAGGTACAAAGCAAACTGTGTTGGCACATGGCCTTACAAGAATACAAAATCAATCGGTAACCAAGCTAAAACAATCGCAAATTAAACTTACTTCTTTGACTCCACCCTGGCGTTACTTATACTTCATAAACTTGAAACAGGTTAGCTTTCTCAATACATCGTAAAACAGGTTAGCTTTCTCAATAAATCATAATTCAGGTTAGCTTTCTTAACGCCTGGTTAGCTTTCTTCTCCAACTGTAAAAAATACATGCGACACTACGCGACTCAATGCACGCGTCACTTAACAATTTTAACGGCTGGCGCGCGCACAACATAAACCGAAACATAGCGCGTGCCAAACTTAACTAAATTCTTTTTCGCTGATTTCTGTTCATCAGAAAGCCAAAGCCATGTTTTTAAAACAAAAACTGCAAGCAGGCGCTGATTTTAAGACCACGCTTCTGGGAAGCCATTTGAGTGTTTTGCTCTGATTGGCTAAGCCATTCTACTCTGGGTGATGATTGGTTATATTTTCACATGTGAAGAATGCTATACGCGAAGGTGATTGGATGTATCGCTTTTTCACATATAGAATTCTATTTGCAGGTTTATTAACTAAGATTCTCGCTATATATACAATAAATATGGTGAATAAATTATTAGAAAATTTAACTCCTGTGCGAGTTTCCTTTTTTCAAGTAGTACTGAATGGAAAACCTGGTGTCACAGACAAAATTAACACTTACATGTAATAACATTACGTTTTAATCGGACCTCTTCAAAACGAAACAGAAACACAAGCAGCAAGAAATTAAAGAGTGTGATAACAAAACTAGCTGATAGACCAAAACTTACAACACAATAGAACAAGCAGAGCTCTGTCCTTTTTACAACTGTAAATTCAGACCAGTGTAACTGACCTCATGTCATACATGTACAGTGGAATCCTGACTCACAACCAGTATGTTATCACGGCCACTTTATTCTGGCCCAAATGAAAGCTCAGCCAGTCATTTTCTTCTTTAAAGAACCCCTTTAATACTGCCACTCCTTAAACAGCACCAGATTTTTGTAGCCATATAGTGAGCGGATTAACAGGGTTCCACTGTAATTAGTTTTGGGAGGCATGATGGCCTCATGGTTAACACGCTCAACTCTGGAGCGAGTGATCCGGATTCAAGCCCTGGCCGGGGACAATATGTTGTATTCTTAGGCAAGACACTTAACTCTCACAGTACCTCTCTCCACTCAGGTGCAGAAATGGGTACCAGCAAATTTAATTCTAGAGGTAACACTGCGATGAACTAGCATCCCATCCAGGGGAGAGTAGAAAGACATGTACTCCTGGTCGCTTCATGGTAAAGAAACCGGATAAGCTCCGGCCAGCCAATTGGCCTGTTTGCAGACTTTACTTACTGCAATTAGTTTTCATTTGCTAAAATGCTCTACAGCTGTTGTACCTTTTCAGCTGGCTTGTCATATCCCAAGACAAATTTCTTATCCCAAGGATGGAACGTGAGATATGATGGCACCCATAAAACTTTTGGGTTGTAAACGTGTCCAGATCATCTGTTCTATAAAGAACCTTGTTCACTTTATCGGCAAGGATGCACTGATGGGAAATGAAAACAACACATTCAATAATGAGTAATTTATTATTGAGCTCTATACATGAACATGCTATGTTAGTGTTTTATTTTTGCCAACATTGTTGCAGATCAAAAATAAATTAACAGGTAGAAATTTGCCTTGTCTTTCTCTGTTCTAATCTCTTTATCAGCACTACTCAGTAAGTTGTATTCACATGGCACATTCAATTCAGTAACTATGAGATATAGTACAAAAATTAACTTTGTACATGACAAATAGTGAAACCAGCACTGTTGTTTATTCACCGGTAGAACACGACCAGGAGGGGAGCATAGGGGCCTATTAGAAACCAAAAAACCACACAAAAAATTGCACAAACCACAACTAAATTTCATCCAAAACCGAAATAAAAGCCTTCACTGAAAAAGGTTTGGAGGCTTCAGAATCTCTCTTTTCTTTGTTTCATTTTTATACAACTAAAACTTGTTTTACTTTCCAAAGTTCTTTTGTGTATTCCTTTGTTAGTACAGTACTTATCGTAGTCTAAAAGATTGCTTATTATTTTGCAAATCACCTCCCCAGAGCAATGCGAAGCTAGAAAAGCAATGTGAAGCTAGAAAAAAATTGCACAACAACATGTGTTGGTGATTTTTGTTTGAAAGAAACACCACATTCCGAAGTTGCTTTTTGATTGCCATAGGTAGAAATTTCATTTGTGTACAATGACAGCCGCATTTTATAATCAAAAGCGAACTGAACAAGTGAATGAAATGTTATTCCCACGATGGTTCAGTCTAAGGTCAAAGTCCACAAGAAATTATCAAAGCAGAGTGATATTTGAGAAATAGTCTTTTGCTTTGACGTTATCTTGAGCTTTTCAGTCTGCTTGGCAGCCGATACAATTGAAATAACAGCTGCTAAACAGACTACTAGGCTTATCATCCATTCCTTCAAAAGAGTAGACCGCTATATGTAAGTTGTCTCTTGGAATTACAGTTTTAGCGCAACCACAGGGTGTGACTTCTTTGGCAAAGCCAGAAAAACCATACTGAGTGCATTGGACAGAAAAACCAAAACCCACAGTCATTGTTGACAAAACTGAAAACCAAAGTAGTATGTATGTTTCGTAGTATGTTTCATTGACTCTCTTTGTTGTGCTCATTTTAAAAATGTTTACTTGTATAATGTATACAGTACACTTTAAACTGCGTCTGTCATTGTGCTCTTTGTCAATAATAACTGCAGAATATGCTACTTTCACACCTATTGCAGATTTTTTTAAACACCTCTGCGCACTTTGCCGCAGGTCTATGGATGATTCAAATATTGAGGCATATTTTTCAAATAATACACTGTAACTTTTATTACTGCCCAGACAAAATGACAGTACAAGTTAGACTTAATGATACATTGGTCTGCCCTGAGCCAATCACTTTTAGCCAAATGCCCCAAGGGATAATGGGCTGGGTTCTCAGCCAATCACAGTTAAGTAAATTTCTAAGTCACGATATAAAGAATTTTCATCAACACTGCAGTTTGAAAGGTTAATTGCTTGCATGGGCTAAATCAACTAGAAATGTTGCCTCTGTAGTTGAACTTAATTTATTACTGGCAGTGCCATCTTATCATTTCAGTTGTACAGCAGACTCACAAATAACAGGTCAATACTGTAGTTTCTAATTATACAAGAAGCAAAACTGTGAAATGAAACTGAAGAATGATCATCACAATAAATTTTCCAATTTAAGCAATTGAAAAGAAGAAGCCTTTCCAATTGCTTAAATTGAAAAATTAACTGCAATGAGCATTCCCCACTTTCATATACAACTGCAATTGAAATATGAATTATTCCATATTTATTGTATATATAGCGAGAATCTTAGTTAATAAACCTGCAAATAGAATTCTATATGTGAAAAAGCGATACATCCAATCACCTTCGCGTATAGCATTCTTCACATGTGAAAATATAACCAATCATCACCCAGAGTAGAATGGCTTAGCCAATCAGAGCAAAACACTCAAATGGCTTCCCAGAAGCGTGGTCTTAAATCAGCGCCTGCTTGCAGTTTTTGTTTTAAAAACATGGCTTTGGCTTTCTGATGAACAGAAATCAGCGAAAAAGAATTTAGTTAAGTTTGGCACGCGCTATGTTTCGGTTTATGTTGTGCGCGCGCCAGCCGTTAAAATTGTTAAGTGACGCGTGCATTGAGTCGCGTAGTGTCGCATGTATTTTTTACAGTTGGAGAAGAAAGCTAACCAGGCGTTAAGAAAGCTAACCTGAATTATGATTTATTGAGAAAGCTAACCTGTTTTACGATGTATTGAGAAAGCTAACCTGTTTCAAGTTTATGAAGTATAAGTAACGCCAGGGTGGAGTCAAAGAAGTAAGTTTAATTTGCGATTGTTTTAGCTTGGTTACCGATTGATTTTGTATTCTTGTAAGGCCATGTGCCAACACAGTTTGCTTTGTACCTTCAACCCTCCAAGTTGCGACCATTTTAGTCGCCATGGCGATTAGAATTTTGAAGCTGGCGACTAACTTGAAGCGGAAGTCGCCAGCCTGGCGACTAAAATCAACGTGATAAAAATCCGGACCCCTAAAAAAATGCTGTGAGCATTATGAATTCATTGTTAAATTTAACTTCATTTGCCATTTTAATCAACTGAAACTGAGACAAAAATAGAATAAAGTTTCAACCGTTAAATTCCAAGAGCCCAACAAGGCATCACGAGAAAGAACGAATTTACAGTATGCTAATTTCGTATGCGACGAACTTCGTTCCACTTGAGTGAACATTAGGACGTGACAATTTTACCTGTGAACGTGAGACAATGCATGCAATCAAAAAAAGACGAGAAAGTGTAAAAGCTTTGAAATTGATTGGAAATTTGGAAGGCCAACAGTGACCGGATCTACAGTGTATTAATTTTGAGAAGTACATCTTGTAACAGCGGAAGCAAAAACACTTCCATCCAAAGCGCAGCAAAACTGCCAAGTGGCATAATAGTGCGAACATTTGCCGTATTCAAATTGTGCCATAAACATAAATGATAAATACTGCAATGGAAAGCGACTTCGTAATTGTAAAGATATACATACATACATACATAATCTTTATTTATACACGATATATTTAAAGCAGTATAGCTTGTGGGGTCGTGTGTTTAAAAATAAACTAACCTAATCCTATCAAAACGTATGTACAAATTTTTAATGTATAATTATTGTGAGATCAAATTAGAACCTGGATGTGTTTTATGTCTTGTAAAATAACACAGTTTTCATCGATACGAAACAATATTCAAGCTTATTAATTTCTCATTCAATTCGCATGCTTTAACGCTTGAATTGTTTGTAATATTACTAAAAACAATTCAAGCATGAACACTTCTGTTGTCGTTAATCCAGCTAAAGTTTTCGTTTTTGTCATTCAAGAACTCTTTCAACATTCGAGTAAAAATAAAAGTTTACTTTAAGTTTTGATCAAGAAAGTAAATACTGCCACTGATGATGTTGGCCACCACTTTCCATCATCTAATTGCTGCAGTCTGTATTATATAATCTGTGCCATCTACACTTATCTTTTTGCTCTGTAGATATGAATTAAGATCCACAGTATTTCTGTGTTTTGTGAAGTGATTTTTTTTTTTCATTTTTTCTCGATCAAATTTTCTCCCGGGAAAAATGGCGGTAAATTCGCACATAATTGCGCTTTTTTGGGGCGTAGATTTCACAGCCAGCCTCCCGGGGCCAGCCTTACCTTTATATGTTTGTGTGAAGAAACTGTTATTGTCTCTATTACTATTACTGTCTGTTTCTTCTGGTACACATTTTAAGTGAGTTGAGTCAAAGAAATCTTAGCTAACATGATGATACCGAAGTAAAAATTTGATTTTTGGTATTTGCACTATAACTATAGTCTTGCAACTCTGTAGCATCCCATGTTCATTGTGCTGAGGACATCCCTGTTGACATTTTGAAACCATTATCATTTAGTTGTTAAAGATGTATTAAAATTGGCTCAGGGATAGCACTTTAATTACTTATTATTACTTTATATATATTTATTAGTTAATTATTATTAATTACCTAATTAATTTGCATATTTTGGCGACTAAAAGTTTTTACTGGCGACCAGAAATAAACATTCAGTGGCCAAATGACCACTGAGGAAAAAAGTTAACTTGGAGGGTTGACCTTAGATCGAATTAAATCGTTACAATACGGTTTTCTCCATATTGGCATAAAGTGTGGTCATTTGTCCGACAGAACAGGCTTCCCGTTTTAGTTGACTTTCGGAAACAGCAGCGGAATACATCGAACATCTTGATCATTAGCACTTCAGCTTCAGCCAACAGTCACCTCAGCAAGTCTTATCTCGGTTTCAAGCGCGAACATTCAAGGAGGAACATTTCTACACACAGCATATGTCAACAGAGTCTGAATTTGTCTTTGCACAGCGCATCATGGACAAGCGAAAAGATTTCACACTTTGTGTTTTAATACGAATTCCCCGTATTGTATTTTACGTTGTGTAGGCTCTTTGTCCGCTTGCTGCTGGATGGGAAAGCGAATTTGTCTTTTATTACTTTCGGTCATTTACATCAGTCTTGAATTTTTTGCTGTTCTGCATGTAAGCGACATGTAAGCTTATGTCATCGGGGAAAAATAAAAATGATTTAAAGGATATGTTTAATTCTCGGTTTTCACCAGCCATGTGATCAAAATTAAAAATCGTAAGCATTTAATGTATAAAGTCAAGAATCTGGGATACGATACATGATTGATATATAAACAACCTCGCCAAGAATCAGCTCTCTGCTGTTTCAATCGCGCATTATTTGCAGAAGTGCGTCACCCAAATTTATAGAGCTTTGTATGGAGACACCATGTTTGTGCCCTTCTGAGGGGCACAAATACAGTGGCCATAACATAACAGAAACATCTGTCACTGAGTTTTGCTACTGAAACAAAACATTATTGCTCTAGACATCCAACACATTGAAATAAATACTTTCTCTAGTGCAAGCACTGTTTAGTTAGCAAAAACTAAAGCGATAACTCTTCTTTTGACCTATGCGACAGCCTTCTTCGGCCTCCATTTTCAGGTCATGCAACGCAAAGCTTGGAAATTCAAACGTGCTCTTTTACAAAAGAAAGAACCCTATGGAGCTAAAACGTTGTGAAACGTCAAGTTCCTATAGGGTCTTTTACCTGATGAAACTAAAACCTCAAAAGGAAAGGAAACTTTTAATTTTGGAATATGATTTCCTCACATGAAAACCGAGAATTCTCGCTATATATACAATAAACAAATTACAGCATAGAAAGTACTTTGTGTGGATTTTTATTCACTTGTTGCAAAACTTTGAAAACCCGCTCATTTGCTGCGCTCACTCATTCGTTTTGCAAAGTTTTGCAACTCGTGAATAAAAATCTGTACGTCGCACTTTCTATGAAGTAATTTGTCAAGCTTTCCTACGTTTAAAAACAAAGTGCTAGAGTTTTTACTAAAATAGTTTCTGAGTTAGTTTCTGCCACACTCCTTCGCAGCCTTTGTCTCGTTTAATATTGTGATGTCGAGGTGGCCTCTCCTATAAGCCTGGTGGTTTCTTGAGGTCTCCTCGCCTAACAACTTGCTGTACATTATTACTGTTATTATTATTATTTATTATTATTTTTTCTTTTTAATTTGTTGTAATATAAAGGCAAATAAATGATTAAAAAAAAGCAATCTATTTATACTTCACATCAAAACTGTGAAATGTTTAACAGAAAATTAGCATGCTTCTATTGTAAATAACGAGATCAATTCAGAAACAGTACAAAAATACGTTGGTTTACTGAGTCAAACCAACCAGAACAATACTTAAATACTCAAAGAAAACCAAAATAAAATCATGATCCGCTACAGACTTGTAAACCAACATTTGAAATGACTTTCACTTTCTACTTCTATTATCGCGATACACCCCTGCTCAGTCATAAGATATAAGTGCCTACGCACACTAATTAAAAGAACTAATTGTGGTTTATTCAGATGCCAACGCCTTCAAAAATCACCACAAACAGAGAGCACTTTAATATACTTTCCTCTCCTCTGAGGCGGAGTACAACGCTTGAGTTGTTTATCGTGCCAACAAAATCTACGCGTCATCTGCACCCTTAAGTACACAACTGTATAGCAATTTGGTGACGAAATAAATACGCATAAATCAATTACTAAAACAGTTCTTCATCACAATCAACGATTAAGCTTATCATCGCACACAGCACGAGACTGAATTAGAAAAAAGTTTTGACGCCAATTAAATTTTTCGCAAAGTAACGTAAGTTATGTTCAATGTCTTATTACCGTGTCTATATTCGACACTTATACTTATATTCGACCTTCTACTTGAATTTAACCATTCCTCAACCGACCTCGTCATGTACACTCGACTTGATAAACAGACAGATTCTATGTTGTCATGAATGAAAAGTGTCCATAACTAGCTAATCGCGGAAGGGCAGTCAAAAACAGTGAGCGGACTGAAGCTTCTTCTTCCATTGGCATTGAAATCGATGTTGACGTTTTAGTTAAACGTACACGTGGGTCGACCACAACTAGTTATGTAACAAAGCTATCATACCACGAACAAAACACAAGATATTAAAGCAGCACGAACAATAATTTGCCTTACCAGGTTGGGATCAGCCTTTCCGTAGTATATCTGGTCAATCAATGGGGATGGAATGCCCTGACGTGTTAAGTTCAGACTGCTAAAACTCTTTCCGTAGTTTGTCGACAAGAAAACTTTGCTAGACTTAGTGCGTGTAGTGTTTTTTCCTAGCAAGAACACATAGTTTTCGCTGAAATTATTCCGAGGCCAGTACATAAAATATGTGTCGTAGTATCCAAGAGAGAACTGAAAGGAAAAAATAATAATAATACACAAAAGATCAATAAAGGAGATTAAATATGCAACGTAGTTTTTCATCATTCAACAACCTCTATTTATCACCCGGTAAACTTATAAAAGACGTATTACAGCTCAGAATTAATTACAAACTTTGACTCAAAACTCACAGGAGAAACCTCTGGTGTCGAGCCTGTATCACGTCGAAAACGCCCGTGAAGGTCTTCTACGAACTCGTGCGGAGTTTCCAGATCAACTTCATCGTGAGCTTCCCGCCGGATTACACGAACTCCCTCTGGCAGTGTATTCGGAGAGGTGCCATGCACGAAAAGATTCTTTGGAACTGCAAATGGACGAATGCAGTCGCCAAACGTTGGTAATAAAACAACAAGGAAAAGAAAACAGCTACATCTCAGAAACGCCGCCATCTCCTCCAGCGAGAGATTCAACGATCACAACACGATCAGCGAGAAGACTAGACACGAGGTACTATGCAGGGGGTATGACTCTTCGCGACCTATTGTCTGTCGATCTCTGTGGTGAAAATGGCTGAACAAACAATTTTATAATGCAAAGTCCATGAAACACAATCAGCTATAGCCCTTTCGTTTCTTTTTCGAACAGAGTAAGGTTTAGCAAGAGGAGAGTAAACAAGCATTCATAACAGGGAACTGGAAAACTCCTTTTAAGCAAAACGGAAGTTCTAAGAGCTTAACCTCACGTCCACAAAATGCCATCATGCGTTCATCTCAAATAACACTGGCACTTGAAATGCTAAAAAAAATTATGCAAAATTTTTACATCATCAAATAGTTGATTCTATTAGGCAAAATCTTTTAGTTCCCAAATGAGTAAAAAATAGGATAAATGGCTCAGACACTGTCTTAGGACACACCAGATCCAGAAGCAGTGCGAGAAACCGGAAGTGACGGTAGAAAATTATCTTAGCACGCCTTTTTCACTCCGGGCACAACAGAAAGGACAGAAAACAAAGACATTCATTCTAATCGCCTCTTTTTCAACCGTTTCAATCCTGGATCAGTGATTCGTGGATTTTGGTTCAAAGATTATCAGGCCTGAAGGGCTATTAATTACGATCCTTTCCCATTCACCCGGCCATGCCAACAGCCGGAAACAAATTTGCTCAAATTGCACGTTTTTATTTTTAGTACATCACTTAGCTCAGGAAGCCATTTTGATACAGTGCAATCAATATCTTCGCCCCGTCAGGCGCCCTTGACCCATTGGGCTCCATAGACTTTTCCTTTGCTTCTGTAAATCTTGTATTTACTTCTAAATTTTCATGAGTTCTTATCTTTCTCAAAGTTTCTAGTCTTATCTACTTGCTTTGTTGGCAGCTTTAAGTGCCACGTGAAAGGCATGCTTGATGAAATATTAACGAAATAACAACAAGCTCAGAAGTATGGTTTGCCCCCATCGAGTTGATGTCAAAAAACACTCTTGAAATAAACCGTGGAATCTAATTCATTGTGACAGACCACGTGGAGACATGACTCAGAGATAAGGGCTTGCTTTGATCTCATTGTCAACTTTAGTCACAACAACGAATTATTATGCACCACGTAACACTAATGTTATTTTTTGAATTGACAATCATGGATTCCGGCCAGTTTGGACGTGGGGCCAGATTAAAACTTGATATCGTGTTTTTCTCTACAAGCGGTTTACAATGGCGCGAAAGCAGAGTGAATTTTCGAGCGGAATAAGCAAATATTAAGGAGGCTCGAAAGGGTTTTTAGCTGCACGCGCGCGCACAATCTACACACGCCATAACTAAGATGCACGCGTCAGCTGAACCAGTATTAAAATCAGCACACCGGAAGTTAATGCTGCGTAAAATCGCGCGAACCGGAAATAAAATCTGCAGAAAACATTTGTTTTTAACTCGAAAGTTCGCTCGGTAACCTATCTTGATTTTTTGCATGCACGCACCATTCGCAATGGCACTTCAGATATAAAAGTTTCGGGGAAAATTATCTAGTGGAATTTTCTGTAAGCCATAAAACGCGTTTTCTTTAAATACATTTAATTCTACTAGATAGAATTTTTTCATACTGTCTGAAAAGTTAAAGAATTTAGGGAACTTTCCAACAAAGAAATAAAAATGGTAGGTCACCGAATTAGTTTCTCAGATAATTTACAAAAACTGAAATTTAGAGGACGCTTTTGTGGACCTCGTGCGTTGCCATGGTAACTGATATGACGTCACAAGTACCCTTAAAGTATAGCTCAACAATAGAGTTGCAAGGAGACATATAGTTTGCCCACACCATTAAACATTCTTCTTTGTAATCTTCCATCGTTTCACAAGCAATATAGCAACGAAAAACCCTTTCGAGCCTCCTTAAATGGGTCATTGGCAGGTGGTGTGCGGCCTACGATCGCTAAGCATGCTGGTAGTAACAGGAGAACAGCTCATTCGTATCAACGCCGTCGTCGAGTGCACATCAAATTACTGTGATGATTTCAACAAGAAATCCCTTAGAAGTCGCTTTTGTATACTTTATTCATCGTTTAAACTCTACAGATTGGCAAATATTCAACCATTTCTTCAAGAATTGTAGAAAGAATCGAAAAATATTGTTTTCGCGATCGCCAGCGTGAAGGCAGTGAGATGTAAACAGTAGATAACAGCAACTGAATCAGTAAGGGCTACTCGCCACTGTTCTTTATTGTTATATGTACAGGTATATATTTTTGCGCGACCAGAATCTCTAAGCGATGTCTGAGTCTAGATCTGTGACGAATTATTTGGATATTGAACTACACTAGCGAGGTTTTATTTCTTGGTCATTGCTTCCATTAATTATGGCCACTGTGCATTTGAAATGTTTTTACCTTGCTATCGAGGTGTCTTCAAGGAAGAAGAGAAGTAAATATATCAAAATGTTTGAAGGAGAAAAGCCGATTACCAATCTTTCCGTAACCTTTCTCCGTGTAGTCAATAAATTTGATGTTATTGTGGTGTGAAAATCTCACGAGTATATTTATTTGGTTAAATAAAATGTGATTAACCTTACATGTACTGAGCCTGATCAAACACTTGTTTGCAGTGGAATCTAAAATTTGTCCCACAGAATTTTGTTAGGCAAGTTTTTTTGAATATTTTTGCTTCTGCTCATCGTCTATAAATATAATTTGAACTGGTTACAGAGTAAACCCCTGTGTAGCATATTTTTTAATATGTTGTTTACCTCTGCTGAGTTCAATAAAGTACTCGTACTATGTTCATACAGATCCCACATTGTAGGAAAGTCTGGGAATGAATTAATTGAAGAACCTTAACATCCTGTTTGTGGGGGAGATGTTGGTTTAATGGCTAGAGTGATGGATTTTGGATCAAAAGGTTGAGCAGCGGGGGAAGTAATTGCATTGTGTCTTTCCTCTTGGCAGCAATACATACATACATAAACTTTATTTAAGTGTCAAGGTATTTAGCTACAATTTAATTGTGGACACTATATAAAATTAATAAAATAAATATAGTATAAAATCACAGCCAGCACACACCATTCTCTAAGTACTTTTCTCAACCAGCAATTATACATGGGGGAAATGGTGAACTGTCAGGCAACCTAGGTTGAATTTTATTAAGCAGTGATTATGCCCAGTTCCCAGACTTATTCAATGAAAAGTAAAAGTTTGACACATGATTGCTGGTTAGGTTTAACTAGCCAAATGTTCAGTAGGAGAAGCAATACTCTTAGTTGAGCTCTTTATGTGACAGGTTAAAATTAGCTCCAGAGGTGTGGGTCAGATTGCATATGTTGCCTTTTTCAACAACTTGGTTGTCGCTGCAAAGTAAAGTTTGGAAAATTAAAAAAAAATTTTATCCACTCTGAAATAACTGGCTTGTATTTTTTATTTACTTGTACAAAAAGTCATTTTTACACAGCTATGTCATACAAAGAAGTTACCCGGCCTTTCATCAGGGAACAAAGCAATATGGTATGAACATCACATGCCATAATTAATCCACAAACCTCCATAAATAAAAAAACACTTACTTCTCTTACAAGTTGGATGATGTTTTCATAAATTGATAACATCCTGAATTAAAAATTTCAGAAATATATATGGAATCTTCTCTTGACATGTTCATGTCTTTCAGCTCTCCACCTCAAACAATAACAGCCAGTTATTGTTAACGCATATGCAATTAGTAATGGTAATAGGACTGAGTGGAGTCCAATTCGGTCTGTAATCATACGAGTGATAAAAGATAACAAAATCGGACGACCGCGCAGCGGAAGTCCGATTTGTTTATCACGAGTATGATTACAGACAGAATTAGACGACACGAAGTCTTATTACCAATTAATCATAAAAATTACAATTTCCGAGAAAAGAAGAATAGCAAAGTTATGAAATAAAGGGAAAATTTGCATTTAATGTCGCTCTGAAATCGACAACAGTCAAAATGGATTTGCTGGTTGCCAAGTGACGAGCGAAAAACAAGTCTTATGTCAGTCAAAAACGCAACCATGCATGAAAAACGCTCAACTGCGCAGAACTTTGCGGAATTTGGTTAAAATTCCGATCGCTTGCGAGGGCAGTTTTTCCAGCAAGATTCAAGGTTTTTAAGCTGAGTCAATAGACAGCTCTCTTAAAGTTATAAACATCAGAGCCAGAGTCAATTATGATCCTTCGTTTCCTTGGCTTTTGGGGACGGGGATTTTCTTAACTTGCTGGTGTTTTTTAAACACACTGAACTGTTTATTGAAAATTTAAAAGGGCGCCGAGGGATTTTTGCAGCCATGCTGTATTTGGACGACCGCATACCGGTGAATTCTGCCACATTCATTAATGAAGAAACTTGGTTTGAACTCATTGGAACTGCTGGTCGAACATTCTCCTACAGCTGGTGGATTTGCTGAAGCTGCAGGCACCGAACTGTGCAAAGGGAATTTCGAAGAAGAAATCGCAGATATCGATATGGATTGTACAGGCACGTATCCGCTAGCAATGTGAAACAATTCTCGTCTTTCACTGGCAGTTAAATGCATAAATGTTTTTGGCTTTACAACGTTCTACGTATGCTGCCATCCATGATTTAGTTGCTCGAGCGATGTTTTTGGAGGCTGTGGTTTTACTATTATTTATTTCTGAAATTTTTTCCGTCTGATACAAGGGGAAACATTGGTTTGGTCTACTGTCATTGTTCCTGTATTTTGATTTTGTTGAACAAAATGAGGATTTTCGAGGGAGGAATTACTAGCGTACTGTGCAGTGGTATTACAGCCGGGTGTATGTTTACCCCCGTTTGCCGCGGTTGTTGCGAAGCGATAAACAGTGCTGTGGATGGCTTAACTTCATCTGAACATGTTAACATATCCACAAAGGAACTCGTCTGGATAGTTCGCGTAAACATTTGTGCCATAGGATAAAATAAATCACTTCTGTCTTCTAAAACATAATCATTGTTCAAGGGGAAAAAATTCTCCATTTTGAAGAAAGCCCCAATTTAGGAGTTTGTACATTTGTTTCTATGGTGATTGAAACCAAGGTTGTGACTGGTTGATTTAAACCACAACTTTAAATGTGATTGGTTAATTTTAACTACATCTTTGAATGTGATTGGCTTATTGAACTGTCCGATAACAAACTGTCCGATAACAAGGTGTCCGATAACAAACTGTCCGATAACAGCTTGACAAGTGAATTACTGGGAAATAGGAGTCTTCTAAACCAATCACAATCGAGGAAATTATAATTTTTATGATTAGTTGGCAAAAACATACAAAATACACTAAGCTGTAATTATTTTTTTTTTTTGCTGTTGTGTTTATCAGAACACCGTATAATATTTACAGCGACAGTTTTACGAACAAAAGTACAGAGATTGGTACAACTTTCTTTCATCTAACTGTAGTAAATTTAAATGCCTATTTATTTTAATATTCCTACTGGCAATAGTTACATATACAAATGATAGCAGTGGCTGTCCTCTCCCTGTCTGCAGTTTGATCTGTGATAGATTTGCTCAAATTTAGATCACATATTCAGTATATATTCAGTAAATCTATGGTTGTGCTTCCAAACTACTAATACACTGGTAGAAGAAGAAACTAGGGCTAAAAATTTAATCAATTCTGCAAAATGATAATTCCCTCACCCTCTAATGAGTACATTAACAGTCAAACGATCGATGCTATAAGTAACATTTCCAAATATATTTTTGAAAATTGCCTAATACCGCTTTATTATGCTTAGCTTGCTTGGTTATCACATCCAAAAAGCTGTCCCTGCACCATTATCACTTTAAGGTCAAAATTTCGCGGGAAAAAAGTGAGAACCCTACCGCTCGTCAAAAAAGCTTTTATTTCACTACAAACTCATTCGGAACATATGAAAATTTATATTCATTTAAAAGGTTATTGAATGACCTTTTCCGGGCTATTTTTACTTCGTAAATAAACAGAATAATGCGATTTCAAGATGAACCGGAAACCACGTAATGCAAAGAATTTTTCCAGCAGATATGACTGCAAAGCGATATATGTTATAGATTCAAACAGCATCATGAAGCGACATTTAGCAAGTCAAAGTACGTGTGATTATCATAGAACCTATTAGAAACGAATTTTTTTTTTAATTTGTAAGGTAGAGAAATGCAATCGTTCCCACTGTCCTGAGAGAGAGCGTGACTTCCCTGGGTCACATCGTTGAACTTTAATTAACCATTTCTGACCAAAACACACCAAGTCCAGTACGGAAATAGTGATGTATAACGTGGGGTGCGTTGGGGTGCGTTTATACTTTGGCTTACTACAAACATTGAAGGATCACTCTGAGGCATTATGGAGAGCCGTCTATCCACAATCTAGAAATTATCTCTTAGAAGAAATCGGGCACAAATTACATACATTTTGGGTAGACATTTTCAAATAGAAAATTATTTAACAAAATAACAAACTTTCTGATTGTTATAACGTCAATGAGGCCTACGTACATGTTATTTCACTTGACGCCAGGAAAACAGTACAGGTAAGATCTAAAACCTCACGAAAGGAAGGTCAGAAGTTACTCATTTTCTCGACCCTTCGCCGCTATCTTAAAAATTTAACAACCACAATCCACCGCAATCGTAGGCCGCACACCACCTGGCACACCAGTGTGCGGGAAAAACGGATTGGTCGAGAGAAGTAAACACGTCAATCAAATGTTAGATGATCCGTTATATATTTCCCAAGGGATACTTTGCTTATGAAAGTTAACATAAAAGCCTGCCTTCAGCGCACGCGGAATAAAGTTTTGGCGGCGGTGCGAATCAATACGGTCATACGGATTTACAGTCAATACTTTAAGCTGAGTATTCACACACGCTTTCTACATTCCACTCTGCCGCGAAGTGTGAAACGCGAGGTGTGATTGTTTCCTGGTTGACATCGAAAGGCATATTTTCTTTGTTCGTTGCATTTGAAGGAGTCGATTCTGAGAAATTCAGTGATTTCTTTAGGGGTAGAACGGCCCTTGTATAAATTCTTTTTCACTTGAGGACTCCTGTCCAGTGAAGACACGCACGATGGAAGAAGACGTTTGTGTACCTGCCAACTCTCACGCCTTAGGCGTGAGTCTCACGCCTGCGGGTTGAAGACTTCGATCTCTCGCCGGCTCACGCTTGCGGGCCAATTTTTCACGCCTGATTGAAAAATGTGAGTTGTTGCCGTCTTGCATGACACAATTTCCAAAAGTATGTTAACTCAGACCGATGTAAGAAACGAAAAGCATGTGTAAAATGAATAAATGACAATACCTTCCTCGCAATCTCTGATTTTTGCAGTGAAAAGCACTGGGAGCAAACTATAGCGCTGATGTTATCAACAAACGTCGGTCCTTGTGGATACGCGCTTTCACAATATCTTCGCCGTCGGCAGACTTCGGACGTCTTAGAAAGACTTCGGACTTCTTCAGGAATCTTCGGAAATGATTTTGTCGTCTTCAAAAATCTCAGAACTCCCAGCATAAAAATCTCACGCTCATATCTCATAAAAAGTTGGCAGGTATGCGTTTGATCCTTACTTACTTGCATATCTCGCGTATGTTGCGTATCCGAACAGATCTAGATCGGAACTTCCACATTTCTTTCTAGGTCGGAGCGAATGAACCGGACAAGTTCAACTGCGTTGAATATTTTCCTACCACAAGACTCGACTCGATTAAACACGTTAGACTCCACAATGTGCAGGCCAATTTTTGAGCAAAGTTCTGCTTATGTCGTGCCTCCACGCTTCTTGCGACCTGAAGGTTTGTTATAAATAAATCTTCCATAAAAATGTGTGTGGTATTTTTCTGAAAATGACCGAACTTTATCTTCAGGTTGACACCACGCAACCTACATAAGTCGTTAGCGTTTTCCTCTTGGGTCTTTCTTCCTTTAATTAGCTGTACGGGTATCTCCCTTGCTGTTTCTCTTTGACGGAAACAATCGGAGGACAAATATCAACGCGGGCGGGAGTTATTCCTTTATAACTGTCCGGTGATTTACATCACCTGACGTAAAGTAGGCAATAAAATCAAGCGAAAATTAATTGGTGGGTAATAATGACATGTAGTGCCCACGTGAGATCGTACCACGTGATCAGTTTAGACCAATGACGACAAAGGAAAATGTAGTGGTGGACTATAACGCACGATAGTTGACGAGGGAATATACATAGAAGAAGAATTTACATAGAAGGCAGAATGAGGATCGTATGCTGAATGAGAATCAGGAGGTCTAAAGAAATATTTGTTTTCTTAGAGGTCCACAACGTGGTCTAGTGCACGTCTTGACACTTACGGAGGCTCGAAAGGGTTTTTTGTTGCTGCAGTCTTTGTGAGACGATGGAATATTACAGAGAAGGATATTTAATGGTGTGGGCAAACTTTATGTCTCCTTGTAACTCTGTTGTTGGGCTATACTTTGATGATACTTATGACGTCATATCAGTTACCATGACAACGCACATGGTCCACAAAAACGTCCACTAAATTGCAGTTTTTGTAAATTATCTGAAAAACTAATTCGGTGACATATCATTTTTATTTCTTTGTTGGAAAGTTCCCTAAATTCTTTAACTTTTCAGACAGTATGGAAAAAATTTATCTAGTAGAATTAAATATATTCAAAGAAAACGCGATTTATGGCTTACAGGAAAGTCTATTAGATAAATTTCCCAGAAACTTTTATATTTGAAGTGCCATCGTGAATGGTAAGTGCATGCAAAAAATTAAGATAGGTCACCGAGCAAAATTTCGAGCTAGAAACAAATATTTTCTGCAGGTTTTATTTCCGGTTCGCGCGATTTTACGCAAGATTTAACTTCCGGTGTGCTAATTTTGATTCATTCAGCTGACGCCATATATTGTCTTAGTTATGGCGTGTGTAGATTGCGCGCGCGCGTGCACCTAAAAACCCTTTCGAGCCTCCTTAAAGCCCCGGCCAACTTATCGCAACATGCCAACGCCAACATATCGCAACATTGTTGGGCGCAACATGTTGCATGCGTTTGGCCACCCTGTTGCGACAAGTTGCGACGTGTTGGGTGTTGGTGGCTCAAATTTGGCCATTTTCAAACTTGAGCCAACAACACCCAACATGTCGCAACACATCGCAACAGGGTGGCCAAACGCACGCAACATGTTGCGCCCAACAATGTTGCGATATGTTGCGTTGGCATGTTGCGATCGTTTGGCCGGGGCTTAAGGACGTTCGCGCCCATTGATACTCCGCATCTGTAGTGCGCACGCTATTCATTGGTCACGCGCGTGCCACGTCATTTTCAAGCAAGCGCACCGAGTCGAAAACTCAACAAAATATAGAGCTGGTGACCTTTGCGTTAACTTTGTGTGCGAATATTTTTGTCGGGTGCTCGGTGACCCCCGCGTTTTTTTCGGCAGATCACTTCCTTTTCTGATTCTTTCCATTATACTAAAAAATAAAAAACATCTGTACGTTAGAAGTTTTAATTATTTCTCATATACTATTCAAATAGGGTCGAATTGGTACATGGATCAGGGGCGCGTAACTTAGAAGTTGTATTTTTTAAAGGCTAATTCTAGCTGATTTAATGACTCATGTAGCAAAGATCTTTCAAATAGGCCTATATATGCTGTGTTAAATACACATAACTTAGATATGATTCTTCAACTTAACTATCTGCCGATAGTAATGAATCTGGCCAAAATCGCCCCGAATGACTGGAAATCCTAGAAATGCTATGATCTGTGATGCTCCCTATCTTCAGAACGGGTTCGGTGACCCCCGATTTTTTCCACGTTTTTCATCTAATCTCAAAGTTTTAAAAAAATCTGTGCGTGGGAAGTTTTGGGAGCGAACGTCCTTAAGGAGGCTCGAAAGGGTTTTTAGCTGCACGTGCGCGCGCAATCTACACACGCCATAACTAAGATGCGCGCGTCAGCTGAATCAGTATAAAAATCAGCACACCGGAAGTTAATGCTGCGTAAAATCACCATTCACGCACCATTCACGATGGCACTTCAGATATAAAAGTTTCGGGGAAAATTATCTAGTGGAATTTTCTGTAAGCCATAAAACGCGTTTCCTTTAAATATATTTAATTCTACTAGATAATTTTTTTTTCCATACTGTCTGAGAAGTTAAAGAATTTAGGGAACTTTCCAATAAAGAAATAAAACTGGTAGGTTACCGAACTAGTTCCTCAGATAATTTACAAAAACTGAAATTTAGAGGACGCTTTTGTGGACCTTGAGCGTTGCCATGGTAACTGATATGACGTCACAAGTACCCTTAAAGTATAGCCCAACAATAGAGTTGCAAGGAGACATATAGTTTGCCCACACCATTAAACATCCTTCTTTGTAATCTTCCATCGTTTTACAAACAAAATAGCAACGAAAAACCCTTTCGCGCCTGCTTAAGTGGAGCTGTGACTATATCAGTTTACTAACCTAGAAGGAAAAAATATTGTGTAACTTTTGATATCTTGACTGGTTTCTTGTATTGCAGGCTAAAGAATAGGACAATAACAATAAGGGAGTAGATTCAAAAAATTCATTTAGTCATTCTATTCATATATTTTTTTCATGTCAGATTAGCGGCTAGCATGAACTTCAGCTTTTCCAGCGCGTATTCCTGTTAACTTTTCTTTCCATAAAAAGTTATCTATCTTCTGCCAAAGTGTGGAAGTTACCGTTCACAAAGCAGAATTGGCAGCTGAAATTTGATATCTGCAAATATGTCCGGATAGGTTATACCCTGAAAATGTAGCTCGTACACACTTTCAATTAAGAACAATGTTATTTTTTGGGCTGATTTTAAGCTGAAAATATTCTCATGAAAATTCTTAGAATGAAATTTCTTTTTCCGAATGTATTAGGCGATTGGATGGTGTTTAAGTATGTGCAGACAGTCTGCAGACATTAAAGTTTAATGTGACGCCCATATCTCTTTACAGATATGTTATTCGCATCGAAAATACGGATAGTGCTGTTTTTTTTGTTGCTTTATGCCTAATTTTGAAATTTAGCAAAAACAAGATTTTTATATACAAATTATTTTAACACGTAAAATTGTATCCAGTATTTGGCTGGATTCACATCTGTCATCATGTTTACATTCAATTCTTACTATAAAATTGTATTGTATTGTATTGGGTTTATTCCAAAAATATTCTTAAAAAATCGAAAATTTTAGTACTGAACTTGATATAGTGATCGGGTCACTTTATTGCAATTTATGTGCGTTGGCTTTTTGGTCTCCCGTTACGTATCTTCGCTACACAGTACTGACGAGTGAAGAAGGACGAAGCAGGTGTAAACTGTTACAATCGGTTCTTACCAAGTTTGCTTTCTCGAAACGCCTTAACTTCACGTAGTATCAGCTTTGCATTCTATTGTTTGTCTTATAAACTACATTCTGGTGTATACAAAACAGTGTGACCACAAATTCGAAAATAATCCCAATGTTAAATGAGGTTCTATGACATTACAAGAGACAAAAGAATCTGGATTTTAGCAAGAACGATAGCTGAAGCGCATTTACGATGTATCTAAATTTGGAAAATTTCAATAACATGGATTTTACCTACCTTTTTTAAATTTGGAAATGCTTAATACCAAGGGTGTAGATAGGAGGAGATGTCTGCCTTTCGTGTGTTAAAATGGAGCGCAAAACTGTCATAAAACTCATTTCAAAGTACAGGCGGACAATGTTCAAAGCGCGATCAATTTGATGAGCTGTTGCGCTATTTGTTATTTTTCTAATAAAGTTAGCATTACATAGATATTTGTAATTATTACTTTGTTGATAGAGATCCAGGCTATAGATATTACTCATTGCTTTATTGCTACAGCTATGCTTCCTATGGCCAAGAACGGCCACACTTATCAGACAACATTAGCGAATGACTGTTAACTGACAATGCTGGCGATATAAATACAACATGTTCAAAAAAAATAGTAATTACAAATGTATGCGCGTGCCAGTAGTTAGCGCTCGCCGTTTCATAAGACACAGGTTAAGTTATTTGTAAGAACTTTAGAGTAAACCTTTTTCTGTAGCGACATGAACTTGTCAGTTGGTTTCTCTTGTTAAGGCTGCTTAATAGATCTTTTCTAAAAATGATAAAGTACTTTTCTTGAGGGCACAGGTTAAGGTTGTAGTCGTAGCTACTTTCGTTAAGGTGGCTCGAAACTGTTTCTGGCACTTTTCAAGACGTCGATTTTGATGGGTCATAATTACCACTCTTTATCAGTTGATGCTACAATCATGGTATCAAAAAACTGCCCAGTCACTGGAGAACACGTTGGTATTATTTTCGTGACACAATAGGTTACCATAGCAACACTATGACCTGCTAAAAACACCCTTAATTTCAGTTTGAAGCGCTAACATTTTAAAAATGGCACGGTGAATTTTTTTCTTATTGTAGAATTTTGATAAGCAGGATAATATGCAAATTTTGGCAAAGTTGAAAAACATTCTGTAGGTGGCGTTCAGAGCCACCTTAAAATTTTCGAAAATTTAAGGTGGCTCTGAACACCACCTACAGAATTGTTTTCACCTTTGCCAAATGTTGCGCCTAATCATGCTTATCAAATGTTGATAATATAAAAAAAATTTCACCGTGCCGTTTTTGAATTATAAGCCCCTAAAGCTGTAATTAGGGGTGTATTTAGCAGGTCATACTGTTGCTATGGTAACCTATCATGTTATAAAAAGGACAACGACGTTTTCACCATTAGTTGGGCAGTTTATTGATACCATGATTGTAGCATCAAGTGATAAAGAGTGGCTATAACGACGAATCAAAATGCAAGTGCTTGAAACTGTTTTGAGCCACCTTAAGCGCTTAAGGTTGGTATGGGTCGATGGCTTCATTTATAAAAGACTTGTTCGGTAGAAGAGATGCTGAAATTATTCATTTCCTTTTAGAACTTAACAGCTTAATAGATTTAAATATTACCAAGAGTGGTTCCTTGGATGTTACGGTCTTCTTCCCTCGAGGAAGCTCTAGCAATTTGGCGGGTATCCAGGTTTTTAGAAGAGGAGGTTCGATGGTATCCTCTTCCGGAAAATTTTAAAATTCTCGGGAACTCGATTTCTACCATTCTGAGGCAAAGTCAGGTTTTTTTTTAATATCTCGTTTTTGTTTAAAGAAAATATTAGTAACTTAATTATTAGCTTTTAAGAATCTTAAGAATGGCTGTGTCGGCCTTAATATTCTTACAAGTTTTTAAAGTTGGCTGTTTTAATTGAGGGGGCTCGATCCGCCCCAGGCTATGCCGACGCCAGCGCCAAAATACTCGGAAATAATAGGTTTAAATTTACATTGGTCTACAGCTGTGTAGACCTGTTCAGCACATACATCTGTTGGTTTAAAAACTTGCTCAGGGTAAATATGCAAGGACGGCGTTAAATT
>JAHPZR010007595.1:0-37500 GCA_019787425.1 Platygyra sinensis | reverse complement strand
AACAAGGCAAGTTACCAGTACAACCCTCCAAGTTGCGACCATTTTAGTCGCCATGGCGACTAGGATTTTAATTTGAAGCTGGCGACTAACTTGAAGCGGAAGTCGCCAGCCCGGCGACTAAAATCAACCTGATAAAAATCCGGACCCCTAAAAAAATGCTGTGAGCGTTATGAATTCACTTGTTAAATTTAACTTCATTTGCCATTTTAATCTACTGAAACTGAGACAAAAATAGAATAACGTTTCAACCGTTAAATTCCAAGAACCCAACGAGGCATCACGAGAAAGAACGAATTTACAGTATGCTAACTTCGTATGCGACGAACTTCGTTCCACTTGAGTGAACATTAGGACGTGACAATTTTACCTGTGAACGTGAGACAACGCACGCAATCAAAAAAAAAAAGACGAGAAAGTGTAAAAGCTTTGAAATTGATTGGAAATTTGGAACTCCAACAGTGACCGGATCTACAGTGTATTAATTTTGAGCAGTACGTCTTGAAACAGCGGAAGCAAAAATACTTCCATCCAAAGCGCAGCAAAACTGTCAAGTGGCATAATAGTGGGAACATTTGCCGTATTTAAATTGTGCCATAAACATAAATGTTAAATACTGCAATGGAAAGCGACTTTGTAATTGTAAAGATATAATTATTGTGAGATCAAATTAGAACCTGGATGTGTTTTATGTCTTGTAAAATAACACAGTTTTCATCGATACGAAACAATATTCAAGCTTATTATATTTCTCATTCAATTCGCATGCTTTAACGCTTGAATTGTTTGTAATATTACTAAAAACAATTCAAGCGTGAACACTTCTGTTGTCGTTAATCCAGCTAAAGTTTTCGTTTTTGTCATTCAAGAACTCTTTCAACATTGGATAAAAAAAAATAAATAAATAATAAAAGTTTACTTAAAGTTTTGATCAAGAAAGTAAATACCGCCAGTGATGATGTTGGCCAACACTTTCCATCATCTAGTTGCTGCAGTCTGTATTATATAATCTGTGCCATCTACACTTGTCTTTTTGCTCTGTAGATATGAATTAAGATTCACAGTATTTCTGTGTTTTGTGAAGTGATGTTTTTTTTTCATTTTTTTCGATCAAATTTTCTCCCGGAAAAAATGGCGGTAAATTCGCACATACTCGCGCTTTTTTGGCGCGTAGATTTCACAACCAGCCTCCCGGGGCCAGCCTAACCTTTATATGTTTGCGTGAAGAAACTGTTATTGTCGCTATTACTATTACTGTCTGTTTCTTCTGGTACACATTTTAAGTGAGTTGAGTCAGAGAAATCCTAGCTAACATGAAGATACCGAAGTAAAACTTTGATATTTGGTATTTGTACTATAACTATAGTCTTGCAACTCTGTAGCATCCCATGTGCATTGTGCTGAGTACATCCGTGTTGACATTTTGAAACCATTATCATTTAGTTGTTAAAGATCTGATGTATTAAAAGTGGCTCAGGGATAGCATTTTAATAATTACTTATTATTACTTTATATATATTTATTAGTTAATTATTATTAATTAACTAATTAATTTGCATATTTTGGCGACTAAAAGTTTTTACTGGCGACCAGAAACAAACATTCAGTGGCTGTGCCACATGTATTTACACAGTTCAAGCGAGGGAGGGGAATCATATTGGAGCAACCAGAGCTAATGGCACCACTTCTGGGAAATAGCCTTTTTTTATTATTTACCATTATTTTGTTCATCAAAGTAGGTTGTATTTTTTAATATATAGAGAGAAGTCAAAACAAATTTATTCAAAACAATATCATGGTTCTGCACTTTGCTACAGATGTGTTATTAAAATGACTGTCAACATGTTTTAGCTTCTCCAAAAAAGAACTCTGTAGATAACCTTAAATAAATGTCATAAGAATGTGCTCTTGTTATTGAAGAATGTTCATACCTGCTGGATTTGCAAGTAACTAACCAGTTATTTTTAATTTGATTACTAGAGTGTTCTTGAATGAAAATCAGTTCAATGGATTTTTTTCATTATTACTGATGGCTCTTGTAGTGAGTGTAGTCCAATTTGGTTTTTGCAAAGTGGGATTCCGATTTGATAATCACTAGAGTGATTGCAGATCATACATTGATGGCACAATGCTCTATTACGAATCATCATAACCATTAAAATTCCCCAAGAGTAAAAGTTTCATTTGAAAAATAGCAACTGGACACAAACCTCAATTTTACAGTCACTCACTTGAATTGGTTACTCAGTTCTCCATTTGTAATCTATGTTGTTACTGGTAGATTTAGTTGAGAACTCGTAGAATGATTGGCTCAAGTAACTGCCCGATTAGAGTTGTCTGATTACAGCCAACTGTCCAATTACTTTGCAGATTGAATTATTGCAAAATAAACAGCAGTTTATGCACCAATCACATTTGAAGAAATTATAATTGTTATGATCACTCCAAGAAAAGGAGCTGGTGTCACAACTTGAAATGACTTCCCAGAATTCTTGTCTGTAAAAGTATTTAAAGCCAGACCTTCCTTACTGAAAGGTTCCTTTCATCTCATATTGTTAAACTCTTGGTTCTCTCCCTTTACTTTGAAAAATTCAGAACTTATTCCTTCTGAACTAATGCCAATCCAAAGACATAGGGTAAACCGACTCTACACTTTTGCTACTTCTTTCCGAAATTAAATGAGTGTGATTGAGAGCTGAGACAAACCTTTTCATCTCAAAATGTATTTTTGGGGCAATCAGGTAATGACATTCCAGATAAGCAAAGTAGTTTACAAATTAGGTGATGATAATGCCATTTGTAAATGTATTTGCAAATGACACTCGTAGATTTAATACAAACTATGTTGTTAAGGGTGTGGGATTTACATGATATTCTCAGCCGATGCACAACTGATTAAAATATTCAAAATTGAGTTTCACTTGAAGTGTTACCAAAATTTTTATATGTGGCTTTTCCTTCATGTCCTTAGAACTGAGAAAATATTTTACCTTCATTACGACAAAATTCTGCAAAAAATACTACGAGTACATTGATATAGTAAGTCAAATTTTCTTCAAATTATACTTGCATGAATCTTTGTTCTTCACCCATTAATTGTCACAGGTTAAATATTAAACTCGCTCTGGGAAAAAATGTCTGATATCTTACTAAATTAAATGTAATACTTCCAATATCATTCCTTGCAGCTTCACAACTTTCCAGTAGAACTTTTCTGTTCCTTGAAACGGTTTCACACCACTTTATTTAGATCGAGTAGAGGCATGATCGGTAACCGCTTAGCAGATTTATAGAAGTCAGAGGTTTCGCTAGAGACCGTGAAGCAGTTAGGGATAACTTTTTATCACGTCTACATTAAATCACTTCATTGTCATCTTCTACTTCAGTCAGGGTGAATCTGCGAGTTTTTGAAAATAAATATAATATGGAAGCTATTCATTAAGAAGAAGAATGCTGTCTTTACAAGCATGGTAGTAACATAACATGAAAAAGATTCCTACCTGGAAGTCTACACTTGAGGTTACTTCGATAAAACAAGGCGAAACCTCATCTTTTAGTTTTCTGTGAGTACGGCTCGCTTTGCGGGAAAACAACAATTCGCCGTTAAGAAAGGGCTCCAGGAAAACTAACATGCCGAAACACACATTTAAGCTTAGGAAAAGGTAAACTGGGGGCAGTGAGCTCAAAAAAATGCTCCGTATCGAAGCAATACAAATATAAATGCATCATTTTCCGAAGCATCGGAGCTTCACATGGATCCTCTTCAAAATGATCTGATCACGTGACGAGGTGACTTTGATAATCTACTTGGAAGTGATGCATTCTGGGACACATGACTCGTCCTCCTTTTGTCTGCTAAGAAGATTTAGATAACGTCTTAAACGACTTGTAGTTTTATACAAAAACAAGTAGATTATTCGCTCTCGATTTCTATCGCGCGATACTGAGTTGACGAGGGTGCAGCCCCAGTTAACATTATCGCATGGAAATCGAGAGCGAATAATCTAATTGTTTAATGGTATACTGAGTGAGATCAGAATGTCTACAGAAATATCTGTTTACTTAGAGGCCCAGAAAGTGGTCTTGTGCACGTCTTGGCAGCTAAGTGGAGCTGTGACTATATCAGTTTACTAGCCTTGAAAGAAAAATATAGGGTTACTTTGGATATCTCGACTTTTTTTTTTTTTTTTTTTTTTTTTTGTATTGCAGGCTAAAGAATAGGACAATAAAAATGAGGGAAAATAGTTTTAAAAAAATCATTTAGTCATTTTGTTCATAGTTTTATATCTCATATTAGCGGCGAGCAAGAACTTCAGCTTTTCCAGTGCGTATTCTCGTTAACTTTTGGTTCCATGAAAGGTTATCTATTTTCTGCCAAAATGTAGAAGTTACCGTTCACAAGGCAGAATTTAACAATAATGGGCTTTGTAACTGGCAGCTGAAATTTGATATCTGTAACTATGTCGATAGCTTAAAGATGAAGATATAGCTCGTGCACCCTCTTTTATGAGAATATTGTTGTTTTTCGAGCTGATTTTAAGCTGAAATTTTACTTTTGAAAATTCTTAGTATGAAATGTCTTTTTCCGAATTTTCGTTGGTCATTGGATTGTGTTTAAGTGTTTGCAGTCAGTCTGTAGACATAAAAGTCTAATGTGACGTCCATAACTCTTAAAAGAAATGTTATCCGCGTCGAAACCACGGATAGTGCAGCTTTTTGTTGCTTTATGCCTAATTGTGACGTTTAGCAAATATAAGATTTGTTATATACAATTTATTTTTAATCGTAAAATTGTATGAAGTAGTGTTCGGCTGGATTCGCATCTGTCATCATGTTTACATGATAGACAGTCTTGTATTGTATTGTATTGTATTGTATTGTATTGCATTGCATTGCATTGCATTGCATTGCATCGTATCGTATCGTATCGTATCGTATTGTATTGTATTGTACTGTATTGTATTTACAGACACAAAATTATTGCTTAAGTTCTCGCCCTCGGGTTTGTTCGCGAATTTCAGTGCGGAATTTGACATAGTGAACGGGTAACTAAATTGCAATTATTGTGCCTTCCATTTTGGTCTGGCGTCACATATCTTCGCTGCACAGTGCTGATGAGTGAAGAAAGACGAAACAGCTGTAAACTAGTTCAATCGGTTTTTGCTAAGTTTGCTGTCTCGAAACGTCTTAAATTCACGTGGTATCAGCTTTGCATTCTATTGTCTGTCTCATAAAATACATTTATGTACATACAAAAGAGTGTAACTACAAATTCGAAAACCATTTCATTCTTAGGGGTTCTAGAATAAGTCAATACTTAAGCAGGCTTCTTTCGTTAACATTGCAAGCGACAATATAAATCTGGATTTTAGCAAGAACGATAGCTGAAGCCAATTTACCATGTATATAAACTCGGAAATTTACTATAACGTAACATGGATTTTACTTACCTTTTGTAATTTGGAGATACGAAACGCAATGCAAAGGCTGTAGAAAGGGAGGAGATGTCTGCCTTCCGTGTTTTTATATAACGTGTAAAACTGTCATAAAACTCATTACAAAGTACAGGCGGACAATGTTCAAAGCGAGATCCATTTGATGAGCTGTTGCGCTATTTGTCATTTTTTATTAACGTTTACATTACATATATTATATATCTGTAATTATCATCCAGCCTAGATATTACTCATCGCTTTATTGCTACGGCTCTGTTTCGTATGGCAAAGAACGAATAGACTTATCAGGCAACATTAGCGAATAACCGTTAAGCTGATTCCTCAGAAAAAAAAAAAGGTTTCCCTAAATGTTCTCTACCAAGGACTGTTTCGAAAAAAAACATTAAAATGATAGGTCACCATTCTCGTTTAAGAGATGTGATGAGCCAATCTTACCACATTTATGCCTGTACTCGTCCTAATAAGGCATGTCCTTCATCGGTCCAAGTTAAGTTTTGCGGCAGCTCAAAACAAAGTTTATAAAACTAATACTTTGGAAAAAACTTGACAGGTGGAAAGTGTCGGTATACAGAACAATATCATATAACATTTGTGGAAACGTCACATTATTAAAACGACGTGGACGTAAAGCGCAAGTAGAGTCGTTGTTTCGCGGTCATAATTTGCAACACAGAGTAGCGGTTTTGTGCCCTCTTTCACCTATATATTTTTTTTCCTTTCAATATTTTGTTTTTTGTTTTTTGTTTTTTGTTTTT
Organism: Platygyra sinensis; assembly: GCA_019787425.1. Lineage (NCBI taxonomy): Eukaryota > Metazoa > Cnidaria > Anthozoa > Scleractinia > Merulinidae > Platygyra > Platygyra sinensis. The sequence continues at coordinate 31,292 of JAHPZR010007595.1, read as the reverse complement.
TTCTCTAAATTAAGGAGGATAGTATGTACATTATCATTATGTAATAAAAAATATAGGTCACCATGCACGTTCAAAAGAAAACGAGCATTTATTTCGCCATCGAGCTTAACTTGAAGGAAATTTCTTTTGTTGTGTACGTGAACGCGGTAATGACGGGAAAATCGTACGCAGTAGGAATGCGCAATGCAGTACTGAGAAATCACCTTAACTGACAATGCTGGCGATATAAATACAACAACAAAAAATTACCATAACTGTAAGCCGCAGTGCGCGTCCCACTAGTTAGTGCTCACCGTTTCATAAGACGTAGGTTATGTTATTTGAAAGAACTTGAGAGTAAACCTATTTCTGTAGCGACATGAACTTGCCAGTTGGATTCTCTTGTTAAGGCCTCTTAGATCTTTTCTAAAAAAAGATAAAGTACTTTTCTTGATAGCACAGGTTAAGCTTTTAGTCATAGCTGCTTCGAACGCTTCATGTTATGTTGGTATGGGCAGATGGCTTAATTAATTAAAGACGTGTTCGGTAAGCGAGATGCTGTAATTATTCATTTCCTTTTAGAACTTGACAGCTGGTGTTATATGTTCAGCTTGTGCAGGTTTTTAAGCCAATATGTGCGCTATACAGATCTAAATAATACAAATCTTTTTTTTTTTCGTTTCGTTTTTTTTTGTTTTTGTTTTACGAAGAGTCGTTCCTTGGGTGTCACGGTCTTCATCCCTTGAGAAAGCTCTAGTTAGCGATCTGGCGCGGATCCAGGTTTTTAAAAGAGGGGATTCAATGGCATCCTCCCCCGAAGAATTTTAAAATTTCAAGTCCTCGTTAACGCGATTTCTACAATTCTGATGTAAAGTCAGCGTATTTTAATATCTCCTTTTTTTAAAACAAAAATGGTGGTAACTTGGTTATGAGCTTTTAAGAATTTTAAAAATGAGTGTATTGGCTTAAATTTTTTTACACGTTTTTGAAGTTGGCTGTTTTAATATCGGGGGTTCGATTGAATTCAGTGACCTACCCTAGATCCGCCCGCGGCACTGACGACACCGTCGCCAAAGACGACGACTTGGAAATAATGGGTTTAAATTTTACATTGGAAATTCGCGGCTGTATAGACCTGTTCAGCACATACACGTATTGGTTTAAAAACTTGCTTAGGCTTAATATGCAATGAAAGCGTTCAATTCCAAAGGAAGATACCAAAATTTAGCCAGGACGATTCACATTCTCGAGAATACGCATAACTTGCCATTCCACGCTGTTCTATCTCAGAAGACGGCTAATAAACCATACCATACGTTCTCGCTAGCTTGGTCATCGTAGTTTGCTTAAGCTCTAGCTCTTGAAGCTCCCTCATTACGACCTCATACGACTAGATTCTACACTGGTCTTCAATAATCACTTAGGGGGTGTTTACATGGCACCGGAGCGACTTTCGCCCCGGAGCGAGTTCACTCCGGCTCCCTCTCATGGCTCTATATTTGTTTTCATGATACCACCACAAAATGTTATTTCGGCGCGAGTCACCTAGGCGTGAGTTTACCCCGGTTCTCGCACCGGGGCGAGAATTTCATTCCGGTACGAAATCTCGCAACGGTATCATGTAAACGCGAAACGACCTCCCATTTGGGTGTGAAATCGATCTGTCGGTAGACTGGAACGGGTAGCGCATGCGTAATGTTTGCGATTTTGAAGCAAACGTGTATTTTATCAACATGAAATGTACCGTTAAATCACAAGATATGAAATGACCCAGTCGTCATGTAGACGCGATACGAAATCAAAAAGTCATCCCAGTGTGAAATTCGCGCCGGTGCGAGTTTTCTCATTTAAACACCCCCTTGCCTACCGAAATATCAATGACCAGAGGAAAAACGAACTGTCTTCTAACGTAATACACGCGTCATAATTTCTTCTTAATATTTCTTTCCTATATCCTAGCGCCACACTTACCCACTTCTTACATAAATTTCTAATGGCTTTTTTTAAAATGAAATTGCTAATTGCAAGTGATGCGGCGCGTTGTCTTTAATTTTCTTTGAATTTTGCAACCGACATGATTAATGTAGTCGCAACAGAAGTTGGCTTCGTCAATCAATCTTTAGTAGGCACTCAGAAATGCCCTAGGCGCAACATTATGCTTTGAAATACTAAGTAACTCTAGTTTTTATTGTGCTAAATACTGTGTTCTAAACGAGGAAAAATATCACACTGTGTGAAATGACGAGTATCGTGGTGCTGAAATCACACGATACGGACCCGTATTCTTCGAGAATACGGACATACCTGGACGTACCGTGTTCCAAGACACGCGACGTGTCCACCGCGTGTCAGGAACCGTATTCGTTCCGATTCGGACTTAACCCGTGGCATGGAAAATCCGATGTCAGGATACGTCATTGAAACGTGGCATGTGGAGACCTGGAAATTTCCTTATACTTTCTGATTTGCCGCGATTAATGACGCACCGTATACGAGCGCACAGTCTTTCTTTTCGTCATTCGAAAAATTTTCCTTTCCACTCTAGCGAGAATAGTTTTACTGGGTGTTCTTGTCTTGAAATTCCACGGTACTAGACAAATCGATCTGTACTCTAGAACCCGAAATTCCACGGTACTTGAAGAATAGATTAGTGTTCTAGAATGCGATATTCCACGGTACGAGAAATTTCACTCTGCATTCTTGATCCCCACTACATACTATCAGTTTTTTTTTGGATAACCACCAAATTCCCCCGATAATTTTGCACCCTCTTACTAGTGTATTCTTCCACAGATCAGTACCTTGTGCCCTGATTATCTTGGATTTCCCTTCCCTACCAACGATTTATAAACACATATTTTACAACCAAGAAAAGCTTTATTGGACAACAAAATTGTCAAATGTTGTAAGACAAAATGCCTACTCATGATAGTTCATACATTGTAAGGACACTATTTTCCAAAACTTTGTTAGAGATAATTCTTGTACCCTTACATAATATTCTTAAACATTCTTAACCACTGATAAATTACACATCATTCCAAAAAGTTACAAGATAAGGATATTTTGCTCAGAACCTTTACTCCGAAGCAATAAATTATTTTCAGTAAAATCTAATAAGTAATCCTCATAATGGTCAATTTACAAAACCTATTTCATCATGTGATGACTAACAACTAAGTTTAACATTACAAAGACCTAATCATTCAAAATGTGCCCAGAAAGGGACAAAAAATTTAGATTGTGTGTAATAATTAAAAATACTAGGCTAAAAGTGCTTAATGCTTGACATGGATGGAAGCAATATTTTCAATGTTTACATACCTAATTACATCATGACAATTCTAGTATGATAAAAAGACATTTTTCATTAGTCAGATGTGAAGACAAGGATAACAATAACAAATGTATATACTCTGATATTATATATATGTGTAATAAAGTGGCTAATGCCGTTAAACAGTGCTCAATACACTTTTAAAGTGTAGAGCTTTGAATAAGAAGATATAACGAAGAGACAAAATTCCCTGTTACTCCGAGTTTCGTGCTCACGCACTCATCAGACACGATGAGCACGAAACTCGGACAAGAGACTATGAGGTGAGAGAACATATCCCCGTGCCCTATGATAATCTTTTTAAATCTATTTTAAGCTTCGCGTCACGCTGTCAAGGTTATTTTTAGTCTAGGCGCCCGATCACGCAAGCAATGGCCAACGGTCATCAGGTTGTGTCTATCCAAATAAGAAATTGAAAATTTAGCGGGCTAAGAGAAAAAAAAAATCAGTTTGTTCAGTTGAACTGCCGCACTGTTAGCACTGGAAATCATTTTCAGAGCTGGGCAGGAAAATTATACGTGCTTCTCCGAAGCCGTAAAACAGAAGTCGTGTCATTCCCCAGCATGAATAATGAATGATTATCACAAAGTGCCAAGACTCGAATTTCTAACCTGCTTGAAAGTCGTTTCTCGGAAAGTGCCGAAAGGCTTGAAGCGAAAAGGATCTCTTTCGAAAGGTATTTTAAAGCGCACGACAGCTAAAATATTTGTTTCGCGTTTGTTAGAACTTTCACTCCAAAAAAAACGGTGCAAATCTTTGTTTATTTAATATCGGAAGTGCTGTGTAATATTTACTGCTGACTAGAATTGCATTCCAATAAACACGCACGAAACTCGTTTCTCGAAAAGTATTGAACGGATTAAATCGAAAAACATCTCTTTGGAAAGGTTATTCAAAGCGCAGGACAGCACAATACTTGTTTCCCGTTTGTTAGAACTTTCGGTCCGAAAATCCCGGTGTAAATGTTTGCATATTTAATTTCGAAATTGCTTTGTAATATGAAACAGAGTTTCAGGGAGGTCCACGCCGAAAAAGGTGCTTCTCTGGAACGAACTAAAACATCGTTTGGATCGGTAGAGACCCTGAGAGAGACCTATCTGGAAAGCCTTTTAAAACTGCTGGTCAGAAAAATTATCTTCTATGTGTTTATCGTGATTTTTACGTCGGAAATTAGTCTTGTCATTTCTCTGCATGACTGGTTCACAATAGCCGCTCTAGCTGCTGACAAGAATTGCATTCACAACACGCTCTAAAGTCGTTTCGCGAAAAGTACTAAAACGGCCTAAACAGAAAAAAGAGATCTCTTTGGAAAGCTCTTTCAAAGCGCCAGACAGTTAGAATTATTCTTCCTCTGACCTTACGAAATGCGCTTCGAAAATCCCGACGAAAAGTTTTTTGCGTAATTGATTAACTGCTAAAATTAAACCTCAATGTTATTACGTCATTTAAATTGGCCAATCAGGTGTCTTTCCTAAAATAGCCTCTCAGCTTGACCACGCGCTAAAATTAGATTTAAAAAGATTATCATGGGAAGAGGGCCATGTATGGGGGATGTGTTCTCATAGATCATAGTCTCTTGACTCGGAGTAACAGGGAATTTTGTCTCTTCGTTATATCTTCTTATACTCTGATATTAGAAAGTTCTTATTTAATTTGTGAAACCAGCGAATGCAATATACAATACCCAATTCATCACTTAGGGTTAAAAAGAACCATTCTCCCTAATACCCATAAACCACCTTCAGTTGCCATTCTGTCATACGAACTGAACTAAAAACAGAAGGCAAAATATATGTAAGTTATGTAAATAAAGAAAACTAAGACATTAATTTAGTCCTACAGTGGCTGTAGTCGTCTGTTTGGCCTCCTTCGGATTGGGACAGGGCTGGATTCCAACATATGCAAGGGTTCGCTTCCATCGCTTTCATCACCACTGCAATGTTGTGGGGACTGTGGGGAGGGAGGAATCATATTTTGAGAAGTAGACCTCTCAGGGCTCTGTCTATCACCAGGAAGGAGTGCCCATGCAGGTGAGGAAGTTGGTTGGCTGCGTGTGGATGGCTCTCCCTCTACTCTTGTGTTTTGTGGATGTGAGCTCAAGTTGGCAGATGACTGGTTGTCAATTTTCTCCGGAAGTCTCTTTAAGAGAGAAGATAGCTGGGGACTACGCCATGGGGTTGACCTCACAACCCACAAACCCTCTTGACTGCCCTCATCATCCTCCTCATCACTCATGAAATTTGCATCAATTTGTTGCAGGGTAGTCTTCTCTGTATTAGAGGCAACCTCATGCGCTTCATGAACAGCTGCAAGGGAATATTTTCATGCAATCAAAGCACGAACAAATTTTGCATAAATGATGGCTTACAAATATAATGTCCCTTCAAAGCTTTGTGTGAGAAATGTATCTGTGCATGCTAATGTCATGAGAAAGTACATGTGCAGAAAGAATGTGTTATGCAAATTCAATTGAAAAACTTTGTGCTGATTCCTTATAGTAGTCCAGTTCTGGGAATCTTTGGTAAACAACTTTTCTTGTGCAAGGCTCTATATTTAACAATTATTCACCGAAGTGTATCCTAAGCAGGTTTACTGCTTTAAAAAGGTTACTGAATCATTACAAAGACCTTATTAACAAGCGAAACTTCATGGAAAACTGTGAAAAGTGGAGAAAGCGTTCTACTCAGTTGCCAGACGATATTCTTGGAGACTGTTTTGAAGGAAGAGTTTGGAAAGAGTTTCAGTATGTGGATGGAGAGCCCTTTCTTGCTGCATCAAATAATTTTGGTCTCATGTTGAACGTTGACTGGTTTCAGCCGACTCTTTATGGTTCAGAATCCATTGGTGTCATTTACATGGTTGTAATGAACCTTCCAAGAGAGGAACGCTTCAAACCTGAAAATCTTATCGTTGTTGGAGTAATTCCAGGGCCAAAGGAGCCTAAGCATCATATCAACTCCTTCCTGCAGCCATTAGTAGATGACCTTATTGACTTATGGGATGGAGTTATCTTGGACACAAACTTCACTGGAACTGGGGAGATGTTCAGAGCTGCTATCTTAGCTTTGTCAAGTGATATACCAGCAACTCGCAAATGTGGAGGTTTTATTGGTCATACTGCAAAGAAAGGTGAGTGCATAAAGATCCACTTTAAGTAGAGTATTTTATACAATCTTAATAACAACTCCTTGGCTACAGGCAACTCTCTCTTAACGGACATCTCTATAAGACAGACACCTCTATAAGACGGACACCTGGTGCTGGTCCTGGCCGTTTCTCAGTCATTTTACTATAACCAAACTCTCTATAAGAAGGACACCTTCAAAACACAGACAACAGACACTTTGAAATGGTCAACAGACACTTTTGAGGTGTGGACTGTGACCGCAAATTAGGATTTAGGGAAAACAAATTCTCAAATTACCAAGTATGTGACTCTTTTTAACACCAGACATTTAATGACAGCTCTTACCTTGTCGGCAGGAAAATGACTCTGAGGTGACAACCAAATTGTATTGTAATCTAAAACAGTTATTTTCTTGCTCTCTTAGCTGCTTGCTCTCTCATAAAGGTGTCCATTAAGGGAGAGATGACTGTATTATCTTAAAATTCCAGGGGTCATGTTATCTTGACTCTGTATAAACCCGACACCTATCTGAGAAGGACAACAGAGGCCAGTCCCGATGGTGTCAGTCTTAGAGAGAGTTGACTGTATTTTTGTTTTGTTTTTGCATTTGTGTAAGTACACCTACCAACTCACATGTCTTGGGAATCAAAAACTTTCAATTGATTTCAACCCAGCTCTCACCAGCTGACCAATTCCTCACACCTAGCAGAAAAATTTGAGCTAATACAGCCTCTCATTAGAAGGGAAAGTGCTGGAGACAAGGTTGTGTTTTCATATGCTAGAAAGTTTGGAATTGTTTGGAACTGAGTCAGAAGTCTTTGGATTATCTCCAGATATGATCAGGTTATCTATCAAAAATCCTGCCACTTGTAGGATAAAAAATCTCACACACTTGGCTCAAAAAAGGTTGGCAGGTATATGCTTGTTGTGTGTGTAAATATATGCTTGTTGCGCTAGCATCATTGTTTATATGGTTTTAACTATATTTTCAGGATGCAGCAAATGCTTTAAAGAATTTGGAAGAGCATCATTTGGTGATAAGCCTGATTTCTCAGGATTTGATAGAGAAAGCTGGGAACCGCGATCTAATGAAGACCACCGAGCAGCTGCAGAGAAAGCACACCAAGCTAAAACACCAAGTGATGCCCAGAAATTTGCCTCTTCAAGTGGAGCACGTTCCTCTGTCCTGTTCCAGCTTCCATACTATGATGCTATAAGATTTGCACTGATTGATCCCATGTATGACTTGCTTCTTGGGAGTGCCAAACATGTTCTTAAGACTTGGATTGAAATGGGAATTTTGAATGAATCTGACCTGGAGAGAGTACAGAAACGTGCCAATCTTGTTAAGCCACCATCTGAAATTGGGCGCATCCCAAGCAAAAATTTCTGAAGGATTTAAAGGATTCATTGCTGACCAATGGAAGAACTGGGTATGTATTTACTCCCTTTTTGCTTTAAAGGGAATAATACCCAGTGGACATTACGGAATGTGGACAGCATTTGTACATGCCTGTCAACGGCTTTGCAGAAAAGTTATTACCAGGGAGGAGTGTATGGAGGGTGACCAAAAGCTGATGCGATTTTGTGTAATGTTTGAAGCCCTCTGTGGGAAGGAGAAGTGCACACCAAACATGCATCTTCATGGCCATTTGAAAGATTGTATTCTTGATTATGGACCTGTTTTCTCTTTTTGGTGCTTCTCATTTGAAAGGTACAATGGAATTATGGGAGATTACCATACAAACAATGTTAACATTGGTAGGTACATGTATTAAACTCTTCTAGTAAATTAAGATCTAATTAATTCTTTCATACTGGTCTTCCCTTTCTGGGTATTTTGAAAGAATGCAGTTATGCCATATTCTTTAAAATGATTTACAGTATATGAACACTAAAACCCCCATATTTAAACATACATGTACATGTATACATGTTACATAAATGCCAAAGTTTAAAGCAAACATATAGATTACTTCAGGGTTGGTGAGAGGGCGTACAATTTTTATTCACGAGTTGTGAAGAATTGCAAACAAACGATCAAGTCTTCAAGCGAGTGAGTTTGCGACTCTTCACAGCAAGTGAATAAAAATCGTACAAACGAACTAACCATGAAGTAATTTGTTTATTATATTAATACTGAGATTTTACAAATGTTTGTAACTTTAAAATCACAGTCAACTGACTTGATACGAATTTTCGCACTTGTGAAAAAAATCGTATCAGGTTTCTGATTGGTCATACGATATTTTTCACTAGTGAAAAAAAAAATCGTATGACCAATGAGATTGCTTCTCATCAAAGAGAGACAGTTTTTATTCGGTGAGTTTGCAATGAGAAAATCTCAGTACTTATAATAAAGGACATTACTGTAGATCTGTAGTAGGAAAGCACTTCAGTGTAGTAACAAAACTCATTAGCTTTTAACCTGACCTGAAAGACCAACCAACCGAAAGACTGACTGTCAAATTAGAAAATATATGATAATAAGCCCACAAAAATATCACACATTTCTTTCAAATATTTTCAGAAGTACATTTCGTGACATTCTTTCAGAAAATAATAGTCTTACATGTCTTACAGTATATATTTTGCTGTCATGATGAAAGACAAGCAACTTATTTTCGTAGTTAGGAATTTTTTTTTTTTTCTGACAACCTAACCTATAACTTTCCTTAATATACATCTCGACGTTCCAACATCCATTAACATTAACAATAATGTTCCAAAATGTTGTTCGCTGGTAATTTCCTTATAAGAAACCGCCTTGCATTTCCGTCATTCTCCAAACAGTAGAAAGTACTTAAGCCCCAGAACGCGAAATTTGTTTAACCAGTCGCTCGCGACAATGGATGGGTTATTTTAAACAAAGTTAAGCTATTAACGCTCAAAAAAAAAAGTATGTTTAATGGTTACCGCACTCAGCGAGTGAATTATTGGGATTTACCTGCACGAGTTCCCTAACAATGGACGAGAAATTTCGAGATGATTGTTGATGATGATTTGCAGGTAAATCCCGATAATTCACGAGCAATGAGTGAGTTAACATTTTTATTATTCAAACTGAATACACTGCAAAAAAAGGCTCGTCAAAGTTTAAGTGAGCCGAAGCTATGGTGTAATGACAGCTCTTACACCGCGATAATGACGTCAAGGAGGTTGATTCATCACAACCCAATATCACGTGGTACAATTTAGCCAATCAGAAAATTTGAATTCTTACAGTGTATGAAAGTTAAATAATAAATAAAATAACATATTAATTACTTGTTAGTCCTTTCAACTGAAAATGAAAAAAAAAATCCATAGTCTTAAAAATTACTACCTCACGAATTTTTTTACCTCATCGGGCCAATGAATACTTACCTATATGTACCTTTGAAGAAATAAGCACCCCATGTTTCCAGTATTCCGCATAGCAGCAAGAGGCAATCAAGAACTGTCTCCGGATCACATGACTTTTAAGAAGGCTCTAAATAATTTTCATTTTTCATAGACTAGTTTACAATTTTTTTTTTCCAAATACAGTTTGGTTTATCGTAGCAATGTGAAATTTACCACAGAGATAAATGAAACGTCATAGAATCATTACATTTTTTTTCCACAAAACCTGTTACCATGGCAACCATATAACACATTCAGTTGCACCCCCAAAATCGAAAGCTAATGTGTTATTAAGACAACGGGTCGGTGAAATATTCTCAAACTCCTTTATTACATGTTATCAGGAATGATCTTCCAAATATGTTAGTCTAAACAATTCTCTAGGGCAGATGAAAGAAAAAACCTACTTTTCCACTATTGCTTTTTATTAATTTTTTCCCAGTTACAGATTTTCTAAAGAAATGGTAAAGATTGATCTTAGTTGTCACCAAAACTTTCACTGACCAGAGGCAGAAATATTGGCACATAAAGTTGGAAAAATGGAAAAAGGCACGGTCGACTAGATCCAACTTTACGCATTCGCGAAGTTGTGCACGCGCTCAATCGAGTTCCCACACGTGCAAAACCAGCGGCGTTCTATCCAGACGTATTTTTCCATTCGATCGTTTTATGGGTTACAAGAAAAGTAGCCAAAATGAGTCGGGGAGAGTTTTACCGTTTGCAGTTGAATTAACGTGCTTCGTAAAAATCTGTCTAAATATGCACCATTGTAATGTTCTCTTACACGTGCATGTTAGTTATTGCGTGTGAAGATTGTGCGCGGGCGTGCAGCAAAAATCTCTTTCCAGCCTCCTTAAATACGTAAATCCGATCACCGCGCTCCATTAAAATGTATACTAATAGCTAATTATAATGGGTGCAATGATTAATCGCGTGTTCGTCTTAAAAGAATATTTTCCTTATTTCCTTCTCCTAAACTCGCACATCTATTAAAATCTTAATTAAATGGCTTATTTTTGATGGAAATTACAAATGTAGCTAATATTGCTGGAGGGCTGCATTTTGTTTGAATTTCTTCTTTTAATTCGCAATGGTTATGATCATCCGTGGCATGCAGACGTTCACCTGGTTAATCAATATTTAATGACGAATAAGCAAACGCAAGGAATGAGAGCCACTGTTATGGAACATGATAGTATAGTTTTGACACACAGACACCGAACCAAAGGAAAATTTCCGCACTTTTTTCGAAAGATGGCCAAAGCTCATTCAAATTCTCTGAAGATTCTCGCAGATAATAAAAATATTTTTGTGTGTCAAGAGCATTCTGTCAAAGATTGGTAATGGCGAATATTTGTGTTGCCTTGAAAATTATTTCGGAATCTTTTTTAGGATATTTTGGGAGATTCTGTGCACAATTATGTCTAAATAAGCATTGTATTGGCAGTTGACATTATTTTACTAAATTTGGGAAGTGTTTAAAAGGATTACATCAGAATTCCGAGTAACGAAAACTTTATGTCGAGTTTATTTACATTTTTTTTTACAAACTTCTGTGCACTGTTTTAAATATACTCTCGAAATAAATCATTTCTTCCGACACCAGTGTATAAAGCATACTCACATAAAAGCACTTATTTAACTGTCATGGCGAAATAAAACTGATGATTAAACTTTATCTGTTTAAGAACCTTAAATGCTATTTTCTCGAGTTCTTAATTATGGGAAAATGCTTCCGGTATGATTTCAGGCAACTATTTATAGGACAGCAATATACTTAACATTATTCTGGTACAAGGCTTTTGTGACTAAAAACGGAAATTGCTCGACTTCCTATCGCGAATTTCGTCTGCGGTCTTTTCCTTAAAGACTGAAGGAAACTCTGTCTTCAATTAAAAGAGATTGCTTAAATTTTTACGACAATATAGTTAAAAATCTTCAATGAAGAAAAGTACTTTACCATGCTAATGTCTGTCCAAAACATTCTAGATGGCTTTAAGCAACCAACAGGCGAACTTTTAACCATTGATTTCAGTTTACACGGTTCAGGCAGCCCAATTAAAAAGAAACTTTAAGGTAATTGTAGATTCTCATGGCGAGTTTTGTTAACCCACGATATTATGCATGTGATCAACTTGTGTTTACAGTTGTTGTTTCAAAGCAAATTGACATAGCAAACTATTGTTGGCGGCCACTTGGTTCGAGCTTCAGTTCGCAGTTCGTGTGATAACTCACCACTTTTTCTTACAGACTTAACTAAGTGTAGGTGTAAATGGAGATGTACATGTACATGTAAATGTAACCATGTTTTTTTTGTTTTTTTTTTGTTTTTTTTTCAACATGGAAGGGCTTGATACTTTGATACTTACCCCTTGACGCCAGATGCCGCTCTCGAGTGATTTCACGTGGCGTTAATTGCACGAATGGCTCCGAGCACTTGTAATTTTTTTTTGTAATTCTGAAAACAGGGAATTATTAAAAGCAGGGTGCGGGAGTCGAACCCCGTCCACTAGCTCCTCTAAACCACTACAAAACCAGCGAGCTGGCTGCTGAAACCCGAAAATTTTAAAACTATAAAGCGTGACCCTTATTGTTTCATAAGAGCTAACCGAGTAGGCTAACCTAAGTGCTTTCTAGGCTAACCGGAGTGAAATAGTAAACTGAAGTGGATGAAAGAACGAGGAATGAACGAGGAATGATACTAAAACCGGAGTGAATAGTAAACTGCAGGGGATGAAAGAACGGTCGGAGCCATTCCTGTAATTAACGCCTCTAAGTGATTTCCCTTGTGAAGAAACTGCGGCCAAGTAATTATCACGCTTGTTTAGACTCCGGAACTCTCTTTCCGGGTAGGAACCCTGGCTCCCTGGCTATAGCAATTGTTTTATTATTTTTTTTGAAGCAAGAGTCTTTACTCTCCTCACCCAGGTGCAAAAATAGGTATTGGTGACTTAAATAAATAAAAGGGCCAAACCCTGTAATCTACTAGCATCCCTTCCAGGAGAGTATAAAAATTTTCTTGATCACTTTTTTGCCTCAGAGAGCAGGATAAGTTTCGGGTGTATAGTAATCTTAGCCCGACGCAACATCGATGTAAACGAATGGAATACATTATTTACAACAAGTATCCTCCCGATTCTGAGTCGGCTGACACGTATCATCCGCAATTCCGATTTTAAGCTTAAGCAAGCTTAAAACTTATGTTCGCCTTTCTAGTGTGTACCGTGGTTGGTTTAAAAATGACTGGACATGGACGGAATGCATAATAATTTCGCTATCGGGTAGTTGTATATCTTAGTCGATATTATTTTTGCTTCAAAAAAAAGAGGACATACCTTTCTTGGCTGAAATTTTCCAAATGACTACTACTTATAATTTTGTATTTGGAGGTAGAGCTTTAACAAGAAAAAATGAGAAAAGTGAAAATATCAACTATGAGTATAAGTTTCTGCAATCCAAAATGGAAATTCACCTTACCTTTGAAGGTGCTGATTTGAAGATCTTTCAACGGATGAAAAGTAAATACATCTAGGGTACCTTCTCATCGGCTAAGGAAGAACTTTTAATTATTTTCTTCTCTTCTTTTTTTTTTTTTGCAACTTGTTAACTAAGGCCCAACTCAGACGCAATCTTAAAAAACAAATCTTTACACTCACCTCAATAGTGGAGAAACTCTGTTCTAATGATTATCATTGACGCTAGACTTCGGGTCGTTCTTTCCCGCTGGATTCCATGTCCCGTGGACAGAAATCTTGATTTTTTTTTTTTTTTAACTTCCCACATCGGTTTTTCATTCACTTTTGGACCATGTGGAGATAATTGCAACTAAAATCATTAATTATTCATTCAGTTCTTTCTTTAACTAAACAATAGAGGAAACAATAGCGCTCCTTTGGGACTTATTTGCCTTGAACACGTGATCTTGACGCAAAAGCATTAGAGTTCTAATGTGATAGCGCGCACGACCGTTACTTAGATTCGAAAAATTCTTAACGAACATGGGCATATTGCATGAGCACTACCAGTTGTAGGCAGAACAATTGTACTTTTTTGGTTAATTTTGATGTCTCGTTATAACCACTCTGTATGTTTTTCCCTTCCTCCGAGCTACATAAAAATCAGTGCTGCATATCTTCAATGAAGCTTGTTTACCGGGCCCCAACACAATATCAGGAGAAAAAAAAAACACTGTACAAATTAAATGGCTATAAACAAAGGCCCATAGCCGCTTTAATAAAAACATGTTTACAGAACATGATCAATTTACAAGAAACAAAAGTAAACCTCTTTCTGCCCCATTTAAAGGTGTGGCCACTCAAAAACGAAACTGCAAAACAACAACCCAGTGCTCTGCGGACAGGACAAAAGAGGACAGGGTTGGGAGGTAAATTGAAAAAAAAAAACACTCCTTCCCAAGCGAGTCAAACAATTTAATGACGTGAAAGCAATTGACTCTGGAATAGTAACGTATGCCCCTGGAGGGGAAATCCTTTGACCTAGCCCCATGACCTCTCAGGACATGCACGGATGTTGTCATGCAACTCGTAACGCAACAAGACAATTCAACATAAGATTGTCAGGGAAAAAAACATTAAAACCCTATATTCGCAAGGAAAATATTCCGGTTATGTTTTTCCCCGTTCTCCCATTTACATATAAATCAGTGCTGCATATCCTGAAGCTTCTTTTCCCTGATGTTGTCACGCAACCCGCAACACAACAAGGCAATTCAGGGAAAAAGGTAATAATCCTATTCGCAAGCAAATATATTATTTATCACTTAACGCTAAAATCATAGTATCAAAATACTGCCTAAGCATTGGTGAACACGTTGTTATCATTTTCGTTACATAATATGTTACCATAGCAACAGTATCAACTGCTAACAACACCCTAAATTACAGCTATGGGGACCTATATTGCCAGCTTTTGATAAGCATTAAAGCTCAACATTTGGCAAAGTTTAAAACAAAATTCTGTAGCTAGGGTTCAGAGCCACCTTAAGGTCATATTTCCATATCATCTTTAAGATATGGACGTGTTTGCAGCTAGCCTAGCAGAACGAACGTGAAACGCCTCTTCAACCCACAGACTCACAGTAAATTTATCATTATTATTTTTTTAATATCTATTATCAACACGTATTAAGACTGCATGGGAACACCGAAGCACAGTCCCACCTGGAATCAGAAATGTTGGTGGTTGTCTTAGGGTCAAACCATGCCGTTTTTAATTTTAATTCGTTATGTACATCATGCCAACAGCACCTATAGACAATACGTAATTTTTCAGAAATAAAGGACCCGTATATTGTAACGACATATCCAACCAGCAAAAAGACAGTTAAAATGAATTTATAGCGAGGTATTTTTGACGAATTACGAGGTGTTTGCGAACTATAGTACACAGTGTCTTGATTATTTGATTTACATTCTCGATCTATACCAAACTCAAGGTGAAAACAGAGATAAAAAATTATAAGATCTATGTTAATTAAGATCAGATGTCTAAAAAGCGTCACCTGTACATTACTTAGACTTGTCCTTGTAAGGACTATTCTAGTATTTTCTCGAAATTTAACTAATAAAGCCAAAGCTTTGGAAAACGAGCTATATGATACACGGACTGAGACTTCTTTATATTTTTCCTCAAGTGTCGTAAAACAACAAAACTAGAGTATTCTCTCAAGTGAACTAACTCAAACTTAAAGCCAACACATGTAGCCGACGTAAAATGTGTCAAAAGGAGTGCAACCGTGTCATGCTTGGTTTTGACTTTACTTCTGATTGGATGACAAACTTTCGCGAGGACTTTACCCCAATTGTTGTCAGAGTAACATCCCTCTATCTGTCAACTGGGATTAATGAAATACTTTGCAAATGACACTAATTAGACTACTGGTAATCAACATAAGTGAACGAAGTAAGAGTACATTCCATGCCAGATGAACCATACTTGTTCGGAAGCATGATTTTCTAAAGTACTTCAATCGACATAACCTTACGTTAATTAACACCCTGCCATGGTCACTATCGATAGCTATGAAATATCACGGAAGCTTACAACAAATTGGCTTTCAGCTAGGAGTTCTTGGAAGAACTCACTTTGGATCAAGGACAAATTATAATTTACATTTTCCCTTCCAGCCCAAGTTCTTTATAGAACAAGCTTGGGTTGAAAAACAAATTGTGTTTTCGTTTTGGCTTTTACCAAAGAGTTCCTAGTGGAACTTGCTTCGAGTAAATAACGAACAGTTATCTTACAATCTGGTCTCCAACAAGGAGGTCTTTGCGGAATTCGCTCTGCTACTTCTGCTAGTGGTTAAGGTAAGTTGTCCCCGATCAGCAAGTACCTCGTGGCGGCATCGGATCATGCTTTTGAAAGCTGCTTTAATCTTTCCGTTCAGACCAATATACAACCACGGGTTTATGGCACTGTTAGCTTGACTGAACCAGTAGCAAATGTAGATAATTACATAAGGATCCCAATTAATCCCACCCCAACTCTCGACTATGCCGCTCACGCCTTCGTCCATCTGATACACGTGCAATGGAAGCCAACAGACTGCAAACACCACCACAACAATGATGAGCATTCGGATGACTTTTTTCTTGGGGATTTCCTGTTGTTGTTGATTTTCACTGATGTTATGATCCAGAGGTACTTCGTGGAGCCACAATTTTCGAGCAACAAGGATGTACAGAACTGAGATGACAGCGAGGGGCAGGAGGAAGCCGACAGCAAAAAAGTAAGCATAAAAGGGTAAAATTAGAGACTTCTCCATCCGACATTTGCCTTGGTCAAGTTTGAAGGCAACTGGTACGATTGACATGAAGGCCATGGATGAGATCCAAATAACTGGAGTAATGATCTTAGGCTTCCTGAACCAAATGCTCCGCCTGAAAGGGTGCACCACAGCAAAATAACGATCAAATGCCATTACAGTAAGGCAGAAAATGGAGGCGATCGTCGAGACATAGACAGCATAGTAAAGAACTTTGCAGTTAAAAGTCCCAATTAATTCAGAGCTTTCAAAGACATAAAAGTGAGTAATGCTAACAGGCATCTGAAATACAGCAACCATCAAGTCAGCCACCGCCATGTTAACAAACAGGAAACTTGTCAGGTTTCGTGTTCCAGGTTTCCTGAACACGATGTAGATCAGCAATGTGTTACCAGCCAAAGCTACGATCATTGTTATCACATACAGTATGGTGAGAGACAGTACGATTGTGTCGTGGTCTGTCATGTTCTGTAAATTAAAGCATAAAATATTTTTAACGTGAACGTGAAGGAAGTTCTTGAAAATAAGCGTTTTAAGGAAGAAAAACAAATACAGATAATAGATAGTTTTACATTGAATTCTACTTGTTTTTAATTAAGCCCATGGAGAGAGGATGTTACTATTTTCTACGTTCTATCGTTGTTTACTTAATTCCATTGAGCGAGCATCGATGCAAGACGTTCTCATAAAATTGCTCGATTACATATGCGAATTGTGCTCCACTCGGTCCAGTTCTATAATATAATTTGGTTTTATCAACTGGGCTGATAATGTGAATAAGCCACCGTAAAGAGATTCGGAAGCTGACCTCTCGAGCGTTTCGGGCTCCTTCGTTTTCCAACAGACACAATAATTTCTGATGAATGATATCAGTCAGCTATCAGGAGCCCGACCTGCATTTTAGGCAAGTGACAATGATTGGTGTGGTAATATGTTTGCTGATTTTTTTTCCTAATTTGACCTTGCATGTAATGAGAAAAGGAGAGAAAAGGGAAAAAAAATCTTGTAGAGGCTGAGCTGCCTGAGAATGGCAATTAAACTTGTCAAATAAAGCCTATTCGCGGACAGGTTAACTGTTGGAGATTGAAGAAGAGTTTTATAGGGTGGTTTCCTTGGACTTATTACGCCAAGAGCACTGTACTGAATCTATTTCGGGATGAAGTCATGCAGACGGTAGTAACAAGACCCAGCTGTGTTTCCTTCCGCTGTCTGTTAGTCCCCTCACCTTTTACTTATAAACCTTTTTGAGGGAAACTATCTCGCTCTCTCTAATATTTTTTTTTTTCGGGGACGAGTTGAACAAGGTTATCCTCGCTAGTTTCGAGTGATCTAGATCATGGTCTAAATAAAAGAAACATATATCTATTCCCTCGACACTAGCTGACCTATGTTCCATTTACTAAGTCTTAAATTAATATGTTTAGTGCAAGGCAGTCGAGGTTATATGGAGAGAGAACAATTCGTTATTCCATATTCATAGGAATGGCAGCGTGGTAGAGAAGGAACCTCTTACACACAATAGGTCACTCTGGAAACGTTTAATTGCTACAAGCCTTCATTCAGTTATAAGGAATTGCAACTTTTATTTCAGTAGCCGAAATATTTCCTTTGTCGATTAATATCTCAGTACACCCTATTAGCAAAAATAGGAAAGACGTATTTTAGACTTTTAAAATATACTTCTCTTGTTCTCTTCTAACTGAAATCGATAACGACGATAAATTCTTTTAATCTTATCTAAAAAAAATGCTTTAGGAGAAAGCTACCTTTGATGAGCCACTTCCGCTGAGCGGGAACTATCGTCTGATAGTCTCGCTGGGGCATTCTATTTAGTAAATAAACCCCTTCACATTTGCCCTCGCAGCTTCGCTTCTCGGCCAAATGTTCAGTATTTTTCGGACAATCTCTAAGCCGCGGACATTATCAGCCGAAATACCAGCAAGTCAGAAAGGGATTTGTTTATTTTCTAACCCTCCCATTAATTTTCATTTTGCCTGCAATTAAAGCGCTCGTAAAAGTGGTAAAAATGCCAGTGGTGATCCGATGGTGAATGCGCGCGATTGACGTGAGGGAGCAAAGTAAATTTGATTTGTCTAACTAACTTTATTTCCACTGTGATTGGACCAAATTTGACAAGCTGTCATGTGAAAATAATTCTCGTAACTCCCCATTGATCAAAAACTCGAAAACTTGGCGCTTTTGGTTAATTTATTCCAAAGTAAGCTTCCTGTTCAAAAACTTGACTAGAAAAAAATGTGTTTCAGACTCAGGATCTACATCCGTGCAACACAGAATGTGTAAAATCTGGAGCACTTGAAGGTGGATTGATTTTTTGTCGCTCTCTCGCTTGAGAGGAAACACTTTAGCCTGCGTAGCGTAAGCGCACGCGAAATAAAGTTTTGGCGGCGGAGCCCACAAGCGAGCGGCGAAGCCGCGAGGAAAATGGGGAGTGGGACTTTGAAATACCGCCTGCATGAAAACCATAGGTTTTTAAATAGTCCGCACACCAGTGTGTGGGAAAAACGGATTGGTCGAGAGAAGTAAACACGTCAATCAAATGTTAGATGATCCGTTATACATTTCCCAAGGGATACTTTGCTTATGAAAGTTAACATAAAAGCCTGCCTTCAGCGCACGCGAAATAAAGTTTTGGCGGCGGTGCGAATCAATACGGTCATACGGATTTATAGTCAATACTTTAAGCTGGGTATTCACACAAGCTTTCTACATTCCACTCTGCCGCGAAGTGTGAAACGCGAGGTGTGATTGTTTCCTGGTTGACATCGAAAGGCATGTTTTATTTGTTGGTTGCATTTAAAGGAGTCGATTCTAAGAAATTCAGTGATTTCTTTAGGGGTAGAACGGCCCTTGTATAAATTCTTTTTCGCTTGAGGACTCCTGTCCAGTGAAGACACGCACGATGGAAGAAGACGTTTGTATACCTGCCAACTCTCACGCCTTAGGCGTGAGTCTCACGCCTGCGGGTTGAAAACTTCGATCTCACTCCGGCTCACTCTTGCGGGCCAATTTTTCACGCCTGATTGAAAAATGTGAGTTGTTGCCGTCTTGCTTGACACAATTTCCAAAAATATGTTAACTCAGCCCGATGTAAGGAACGAAAACCATGTGTAAAATGAATAAATGACAATACGTTCCTCGCAATCTCTGATTTTTGCAGTGAAAAGCACTGGGAGCAAACTATAGCGCTGATGTTATCAACAAACGTCGGTCCTTGTGGATAAGCGCTTTCTCAATATCTTCGCCGTCGGCAGTCTTCGGACTCTTCGAAAGACTTCGGACTTCTTCGAGAATCTTCGGAAATGATTTTGTCGTCTTCAAAAATCCCAGAACTCCCAGCATAAAGATCTCACGCTTATATTTCATTAAAAGTTGGCAGGTATGCGTTTGATCCTTACTTACTTACGTATCTCGCGTATCTTGCGTATCCGAACAGATCTAGATCGGCACTTCCACATTTCTTTCTAGGCCGGAGCGAATGAACCGGACAAGTTCAACTGCGTTGAATATTTTCCAACCGCAAGACTCGACTCGATTAAACACGTTAGACTCCACAATGTGCAGGCCAATTTCTGAGCAAAGTTCTACTAATGTCGTGCCTCCACGCTTCTTGCGACCTGAAGGTTTGTTATAAATAAATCTTCCATGGAAATGTGTGTGGTAATTTTCTGAAAATGACCGAATTTTATCTTCAGGTTGACACCACGCAACCTACATAAGTCGTTAGCGTTTTCCTCTTGGGTCTTTCTTCCTCTAATTGGCTGTACGCGTACCACGTGATCAGTTTAGACCAATGACGACGAAGGAAAATGTAGTGGTGGACTATAACGCACGATAGTTGACGAGGGAATATTCTTATTATTAAATAGAAGGCAGAATGAGAATCATATGCTGAATGAGAATCACGAGATCTACAGAAATATTTGTTTTCTTAGAGATCCACAACGTGGTCTAGTGCACATCTTGACACTTACGGAGGTTCGAAAGGGTTTTTTTGTTGATGCAGTCTTTGTGAAACGATGGAAGATTACAAAGAAGGATATTTATTGGTGTGGACAAACTTTATGTCTCCTTGTAACTCTGTTGTTGGGCTATACTTTGAGGGTACTTGTGACGTCATATCAGTTACCATGACAACGCACATGGTCCACAAAAACGTCCACTAAATTGCAGTTTTTGTAAATTATCTGAAAAACTAATTCGGTGACATATCATTTTTATTTCTTTGTTGGAAAGTTCCCTAAATTCTTTAATTTTTCAGACAGTATGGAGAAAATTTATCTAGTAGAATTAAATATATTCAAAGAAAATGCGATTTATGGCTTACAGGAAAGTCTATTAGATAAATTTCCCCGAAACTTTTATATTTGAAGTGCCATCGTGAATGGTACGTGCATGCAAAAAATCAAAATAGGTCACCGATCAAAATTTCGAGCTAGAAACAAATATTTTCTGCAGGTTTTATTTCCGGTTCGCGCGATTTTACGCAAGATTTAACCTCCGGTGTGCTAATTTTGATTCATTCAGCTGAAGCGATTGTCTTAGTTATGGCGTGTGTAGATTGCGCGCGCACGTGCACCTAAAAACCCCTTCGAGACTCCTTAAAGCCCCGGCCAAACGATCGCAACATGCCAACGCCAACATATCGCAACATTGTTGGGCGCAACATGTTGCATGCGTCTGGCCACCCTGTTGTGACATGTTTCGACGTGTTGGGTGTTGGTGGCTCAAATTTGGCCATTTTCAAACTTGAGCCAAAAACACCCAACATGTCGCAACACATCGCAACAGGGAGGCCATACGCACGCAACATGTTGTGCCCAACAATGTTGCGATATGTTGCGTTGGCATGTTGCGATCGTTTGGCCGGGGCTTAAGGACGTTCGCGCCCATTGATACTGCGCATCTCTAGTGCGCACGCTATTCATTGGTCACGCGCGTGCCACGTCATTTTCAAGCGCGCGCACCGAGTCGAAAACTCAACAAAATATAGAGCTGATGACCTTTGCGTCAATTTTGTGTGGGAATATTTTGGTCGGGTGCTCGGTGACCCCCACTTTTTTTTCGGCAGATCGCTTCCTTTTCTGATTCTTTCCATTATACTAAAAAACAAAAAAAATCTGTACGTGGGAAGTTTTAATTATTTCTCATATACTATTCAAATAGGGTCGAATTGGTACATGGATCAGGTGCGCGTAATTAAGAAGTTGTATTTTTTTAAGGCTAATTCTAGCTGATTCAATGACATATGTAGCAAAGATCTATCAAATAGGCCTATATATGCTGTGTTAAATACACATAACTTAGATATGATTCTTCGACTTAACTATCTGCCGATAGTAATGAATCTGGCCAAAATCGCCTCGAATGACTGGCAATCCTAGAAATGCTATGATCTGTGATGCTCCCTATCTTCAAAACGGGTTCGGTGACCCCCGATTTTTTCCACGTTTTTCATCTAATTTCAAAGTTTTAAAATAATTTATGCGTGGGAAGTTTTTGGGCGCGAACGTCCTTAAGGAGGCTCGAAAGGATTTTTAGCTGCACGTGCGCGCGCAATCTACACACGCCATAACTAAGATGCGCGCGTCAGCTGAATCAGTATAAAAATCAGCACACCGGAAGTTAATGCTGCGTAAAATCACCATTCACGCACCATTCACGATGGCACTTCAGATATAAAAGTTTCGGGGAAAATTATCTAGTGGAATTTTCTGTAAGCTATAAAACGCGTTTTCTTTAAATATATTTAATTCTACTAGATAATTTTTTCCATACTGTCTGAAAAGTTAAAGAATTTAGGGAACTTTCCAATAAAGAAATAAAAATGGGAGGTTACCGAATTAGTTCCTCAGATAATTTACAAAAACTGAAATTTAGAGGACGCTTTTGTGGACCTTGAGCGTTGCCATGGTAACTGATATGACGTCACAAGTACCCTTAAAGTATAGCCCAACAATAGAGTTGCAAGGAGACATATAGTTTGCCCACACCATTAAACATCCTTCTTTGAAATCTCCCATCGTTTCACAAACAATATAGCAACGAAAAACCCTTTCGAGCCTCCTTAAGTGGAGCTGGGACTATATCAGTTTACTAACCTAGAAGGAAAAAATATTGTGTAACTTTTAATATCTCGACTGGTTTCTTGTATTGCAGACTAAAGAATAGGACAATAAAAATGAGCGAGTAGATTCAAAAAATTCATTTAGTCATTCTATTCATATATTTTTTTTTATGTCAGATTAGGGGCTAGCATGAACTTCAGCTTTTCCAGCGCCTATTCCTGTTAACTTTTCTTTCCATAAAAAGTTGCCTATCTTCTGCCAAAGTGTGGAAGTTACCGTTTACAAAGCAGAATTGGCAGCTGAAATTTGATATTTGCAAATATGTCCGGATAGGTTATACCCTGAAAATGTAGCTCGTACACACTTTCAATTAAGAACATTGTTATTTTTTGGGCTGATTTTAAGCTGAAAATATTCTCATGAAAATTCTTAGAATGAAATTTCTTTTTCCGAATGTATTTGGCGATTGGATGGTGTTTAAGTATGTGCAGACAGTCTGCAGATATTAAAGTTTAATGTGACGCCCATATCTCCTTACAGAAATGTTATCCGCATCGAAAATACGGATAGTGCTGTTTTTTTTGTTGCTTTATGCCTAATTTTGAAGTTTAGCAAAAACAAGATTTTTA
The DNA here is from genome assembly GCA_019787425.1 of Platygyra sinensis. NCBI lineage: Eukaryota > Metazoa > Cnidaria > Anthozoa > Scleractinia > Merulinidae > Platygyra > Platygyra sinensis. Next base: position 7,966 of record JAHPZR010007595.1, on the reverse strand, counting down.
TATACAAATTATTTTAACACGTAAAATTGTATCCAGTATTTGGTTGGATTCACATCTGTCATCATGTTTACATTCAATTCTTACTATAAAATTGTATTGTATTGTATTGGGTTTATTCCAAAAATATTCTTAAAAAATCGAAAATTTTAGTACTGAACTTGATATAGTGATCGGGTCACTTTATTGCAATTTATGTGCGTTGGCTTTTTGGTCTCCCGTTACGTATCTTCGCTACACAGTACTGACGAGTGAAGAAGGACGAAGCAGGTGTAAACTGTTACAATCGCTTCTTACCAAGTTTGCTTTCTCGAAACGCCTTAACTTCACGTAGTATCAGCTTTGCATTCTATTGTTTGTCTTATAAACTACATTCTGGTATATACAAAAGAGTGTGACCACAAATTCGAAAATAATTCCAATGTTAAAAGAGGTTCTATGTCATTACAAGCGACAAAAGAATCTGAATTTTAGCAAGAACGATAGCTGAAGCGCATTTACGATGTATCTAAATTTGGAAAATTTCAATAACATGGATTTTACCTACCTTTTTTAAATTTGGAAATGCTTAATACCAAGGGTGTAGATAGGAGGAGATGTCTGCCTTTCGTGTGTTAACATGGAGCGCAAAACTGTCATAAAACTCATTTCAAACTACAGGCGGACAATGTTCAAAGCCCGATCAATTTGATGAGCTGTTGCGCTATTTGTTATTTTTCAAATAAAGTTAACATTACATATATATTTGTAATTATTACTTTGTTGATAGAGATCCAGGCTATAGATATTACTCATTGCTTTATTGCTACAGCTATGCTTCGTATGGCCAAGAACGGCCACACTTATCAGACAACATTAGCGAATGACCGTTAACTGACAATGCTGGCGATATAAATACAACATCTTCAAAAAAAATAGTAATTACAAATGTATGCGCGTGCCAGTAGTTAGCGCTCGCCGTTTCATAAATCACAGGTTAAGTTATTTGTAAGAACTTTAGAGTAAACCTTTTTCTGTAGCGGCATGAACTTGACAGTTGGTTTCTCTTGTTAAGGCTGCTTAATAGATCTTTTCTAAAAATGATAAAGTACTTTTCTTGAGGGCACAGGCTAAGGTTGTAGTCGTAGCTACTTTCTTTAAGCGCTTCAGGTTGGTATGGGTTGATGGCTTCTTTAATAAAAGACTTGTTCGAGTGGTTCCTTGGATGTTACGGTCTTCTTCCCTCGAGGAAGCTCTAGCAATTTTAGGGGTATCCAGGTTTTTAGAAGAAGGGGTTCGATGGTATCGTCTTCCGGAAAATTTTAAAATTCTCGGAAACTCGATTTCTACCATTCTGAGGCAAAGTCAGGTTTTTTTTTTAATATCTCGTTTTTGTTGAAAGAAAATATTAGTAACTTAATTATTAGCTTTTACGAATCTTATGAATGGCTGTGTCGGCCTTAATATTTTTACAAGTTTTTGAAGTTGGCTATTTTAATAGAGGGGGCTCGATCCGCCCCAGGCTATGACGACGCCAGCGCCAAAATACTCGGAAATAATGGGTTTAAATTTACATTGGTGTACTTAACAAATTGACGTCAGGTTTTTATGCGTCTGTTCTGTTATTGATCATGAATTTCGTCATAACATTGACAAAGCAGCTGTGGATCCACGAGGCGATAGCCGAGTGGATCTGCAGACTACTTTGACAATGTTATGACGAAATTCATTGTCAATAACAGGGCAGACGCATTAAAAACTGACATCAATTTGTTTTTTACGATAACAAATTGTCGAATTGCCCGCTCTCGCTCGCTGACGCGTCGCGTAAATTTTAAATTTATGTGTCTGTCCGCATATGGACAATAAAATTAAACCAATGAGCGCGCGTGAGTTTCTGCAGTTATCATAAAAAGCTGTGTAGACCTGTTCAGCACATACATCTGTTAGTTTAAAAACTTGCTCAGGGTAAATATGCAAGGACGGCGTTAAATTTCAAAGGAAGATACGAAAATTCAGCCATTGCGATTCACATTCTCGAGAATACGTATAACTTGCTTATTTCACGCTGTTCTATCTCAGAAGACGGCTAATAAACCATAGCAAGACTCATAACCACTGCATAGCCACTGTACTCCTCACTAAGGCTTTTGTTTTGAAATGTTATCGCTGTCGTCGCCATCGTGGTTTGCATAAGCTCCCTTATCAATCCTACGTTGGTGCTTCAACATGCAATAACTTACCCACCGTTGATGATGCGAAAACTCAGCGACCGAGACCAAGACCGAGCAAGGGATCTCGGGCGATATTTCTTTTGCGCAAGCGCAAATTGAAAATGTACCTCCAGAATCGGAAAGAGGAACGAATTTCCTTTGTTTTGATATGTAAATTATCGAACAAAAAGCAGATTTGAGCTCGTCAAATGGCTGTTCAATACAGCTATATCTTCCTCCTTGTTTTTTTCTCCAGCTTTGTATTCGTGAAAACAGTAGGAGAGGAATCTGGAAGCTCGGTAAACGCTTCGGGGACTAATATTCCATCATTTACGTACGAAATAAACAAGTAAGACACGGGGAATTTTTGTTCAGCGAAATAAATTTATACTTTTCTGGCTAGTTTGCAGGTTTTTCATATAACATTCACCTTTTAAGATTCTATTCCTACGCTTCATCCTCGGTACAGTCAAAACAAAAAAATTCAAGTGATCTGGCAAAAAAATTATGGAGTTAATTGATTTGAAACTATAGATTTTACATCAGAGGATGACATATTTCAACTGCAAGGAGATATCAAATCATAATTTGGAATCTTTCTCAATTTATACCAAGCAAAAGATGTGACCCCTTACATGCATGCAGTATATGGCCATGTTCCTGAATTCCTCTCACTTTATCAAAACATTGCATATTACACTCAACAAGGATTCAAAAAATACAATGATAGACCTTTTAAAGGCTTTTTCAGAGCCACAAATCACACAGAAACTGATGCAATTAAACAACTCTTTCTGAGGAAAAAAAGGAATTTAGTTGCTCGAAGCAGCAGGCTATGAATGAGTTAAGAACAATTATGAATGCCATAACTGTTCAATACAAAGCCACAACAGGCACATCACCATGTAAACATTGTACAGTGCACATCTTGTGAAGGAAGGTGGCAAATGGATACCCAGATGCCAGCGTCACTAACATTATACTTCTGCCTGTTAAAATCTTAGCCAAAAACATGAACAAGGCAACCACAGAAAGTTCCAGTTTGACAAATACAAACAAGTTGATAGTTTACAACATGCTACAAGTATTAAATGATTTGACCGCAAAGGGAAACCTGTTCATATCTAAGCTATCCTCTAAGACTGAGCAAAGATATTTCCAGTACAGAGGAGTACATGCTTGGAACAGTTGATCTGTAGACCCTAGAGACTATAGCCTTGAACAGTTGTAGCTGGAACTGTTTGTAAATAACATATTCTTGTATACATATATTTTCATAATTATCCTTGTAATTTTAAATTTTTAATCTTCAATCAGTTTTCAATTCCTCATAGCAAATTTTAGTTTTGTAGATAGAGGACCACACTAATTAACTTAGTGTTAGCAGGTGATATCTTCTGTAAATATTGTTATTATTATTATTATTATTATTATTATTATTATTATTATTATTATTATTATTATTATTTTTATCTTTATTATTATTATTATTATTATTATTATTATTATTATTATTATTATTACTATTATTACTATTATACCTAAATTAGTTCCATGGCACAGTTACAAAACATGAGTGGCTTGACTTTACATGTTTGCTTGGTAGTTGTTTCTATTACCATCACCTCTCAAGAACTGAAATGCAATAAACAGCTGTTTTCAATTTCTGATTTAATATACTGCTCCCCAGTGATTTTGTCTTTCGGTAATTGGATTTCTTTGTCCCACCCAATGCTTTATTATATTGTTCCTGGAATTACATAAGCAAAATCTCTAGCTGGATTTAAAATTCTTTCGTCCCACTTCATTCCAAGAAAGGAATCGAGCATCCTATTTGACTTTATTTGGTAAACCATTTTTCCTCTTTGGATAATGCCAGACAAAACACTTCAGTCCAAGACCTTCCATAAAAACATCCTTGTCAATATTGAGATCTATCAGTGCTGATCTCAAGGTCCTCTCGCCGCGCATGGCCAGACCAAAGCTTCTTTATCTCACTAAAAAGTTTACCGTGAAATGTTTGTGTTCTATCCGTAAGGGAATTTTCCGATGGGATACATAGCTTTTCTTTACGAACAAAAATATTCAGATCCTTCATCTTCCCCGAAAGGTCTCAACTCATCGAAGCGTGAGCTGTACCCAACGTACTAGATTTTCAATCTTTTGTTGGCTTAATCAACCTCCGTGACTTCAACATCGTACAGCTTTGTACCTTTTTGTGTGGATTAGCCTTCTTCACGGGGGTGTATGCGGAAAATTCGTGCAAACCGCTTTGGTTCTTTTATTTCTCTCTTTGGCTTGTCCGCCATTTTGAAAATCCGCTGCGTTGAGCATGCGCATTAAGTGCGATTAGCGACCGCGCCCGCCTGGAACCGGGAAAAACAAATGTTCGTTGCAAAGGGAAAAGGGCGGCGGCGGCGGGCGGGCGGCGGGAGAGGCTAGAGTGGTGACGAGATGTTTGCGTCTACATCGTAATTTATGTCGAGAAAACACATTTTATGACCCTTCAGTAGTTCCACATATTGTTTTTCTTCCTTTCCCGCCTTCAATGGGTGTACTTTAGTGTTACTTTTGTTTAAATCCACATGCACACGCTTAAGGACGTTCGTGCGAAAAATTTCTCGGCAATATAAATATATCATATTTTAAATTCTCACCGCAGTAAGATAATGAGTTACTTGTAGCAAAAACATGAGGCTCACCGACTTTGTTTCACAGAAAAAATCTTGTAGAATACTACCGTCATTTTCAAAATTGGCGCACGTAATTCATCATGGTCTACAGGGTTTATAGGTCAGTCATCGGAGGTAAACGGCCTCAGTTATATTTTGAAAAAGTGGATCTGTTGCGAAACTAATTAATATTTCAAATTATAGTGACGTTTTATTTAACCCCTCAACTTAACCATTTGAACCCACCGCACAGATTAACGAAGAACTAAAAATATTAACGAAATACGATGGTAAATTTTGCAATTAAATCAAACTTCTTTTAATGACATTACCTTCATGTGCTCGCAAAACGCAGAAAATTGGCGGGGAAAATAATCCATCAAAACAAAATGGGCGTTACCGAACGATTAAGATAATTAATTAAATCGAGGCACCACTTTAGTAATGGCCATCTGTCCTATCCTATTTTTTTTGCGCGCATATTGATGCATGACGTTTTCACGAAATTGCCCGCGTCGCGAAGCTTGAGGGGGCCCATGCGATTACTTAAACGAATTGTGCTCCACTCGGTCGAATCACGATTGTCTGTTGCACGGGTTTTTTTTTCTGTTCCCTCCAAACCTAAGAGTTCTAGGTATAAGGCCGGAGTAGAATGTTTCGAATGTAACGAAACGCAGACAAGAGGGTTGATAAATTACCTATCTATGGATGTTTATTTCCTTCTATGTGACCGCTATTGTGACGTCATATATGATGTCCAAATTTGGCATTCAAAAGAAAATTCAGGACGGAAGTAGCAAAAATCTGATAATAGTTTATTTGCATAAAATTGTATCAGTTCTGGTAAAAACCCAATCACAATGGGATAAAATGGCGTCAAGTTACAGGTAATTAAAGAAATTTAAAGTTCCCGCCACTTGACCCCAGTGTATATTCGCAACGAACAAAGGACAAAGCTGCATAAAATCAAAATTTTGTTTTTGATTTAGCATATGTGGTGCTAAGACACGTAATCGTCTCAAATTACGTTTTTATGACTTGATAAAAATGCAATTCGTGACGAAATACGGGTCATAGCACCACACATGCTAAATCCAAAAAAGCTATGATTTTGATTTCGTGTAGCTTTGTCTTTTCTCCGTTGCGTTTAAATTTCTCTAATGTTTGACCATACAAGGTCGTTTAGCGAGAAATTACTCTACGTCATTTTATCCGATTGAGATGGAGTTTTTTTTTACTGTACATGTAGTTTTTCTATGACAAAGAAACCTGTCTCGCTTTGAACTCTGCTTTTCAAATTCTTTGTGTTGTTAGTAAAGATAGGTGTCAGTCACGTTATCATACTTTCAAGAAAAGTCAAAAATACCTTTATAGTGGTAAAAAAATATAAAGACAAATTTATTCCAATTACGATGTTCTAATGTCTTGCGCCATTTAAAATATAAACTTGTCTTCTGTGAGCCAAAATTAAATTTAAGAACCTTCCGGCAGAAAAAAGCCCACATGAACCGACCATCATGAATTACTATGACTACTAATATGTCAACTGGAAACAGTTGCTTTTGTGTTTTTTGTTGTGAATTTAACTTTCTATTGCCTATAACCACTGACCTCAAAGTCTCCCAGTAAGGCCTTTCAAGCTGAAAGGTTACGTAGTTACATATAAAAATCGAGGTTAAAACCTCTCCATTTCTGTGTTTACATAGCTGAGAACGATACAGATGCTCTGAGTATCTCCTTCTAGTTGAACAGTGAAGCATTCCTCAAGATTATAGCCACCAAACGCTAATTCATTGTTTTCTATCTAAACCGGCGCTTTTCTTTAAGCACCAAGGCTAGTTAATGTAGAGACTTTCCAAAATAATCCCATCACACTCTAAAACATTAACCCAACAACTTCAAATATCCTGCTCTGACAGATTAAGATCAGTAAAACAGAAAAAAAAATATATTAGTTTTCTGACCTCGCGTGTCCGGCGGCCCATGCACATTCTTTTTGCACACAAGTTTGCTCTTGTGAACTGATTCGAGACATGCACAAAACTATTTCCTGTGTCACTTTGACACCACATATAGTAAGTCGCCAGACATTCATTTGTCGGTTAATCAAAATGACGTGCAAAGTAACGAAAAGGTCCTTTCAAAGGAGCTTAGTCGTGGTTTTGAATCTCGAGCAGCTTTGTCGAAATATGATTTCATGTTGATAGTTTGTATTCTGTGGTCATCATTGTCCCTTTATGGTTTATCATTATCTCTTTGATGTTTTCCTGTCTTAGTAGACTGCAATTTTCTGGCTTCTTTGATTCACCTTAAAGGTATCTTTGTAAATGGTCAAAATAACACAAAACGCCACGACTGCGCTCCTTCAAGTTTCTCGAAATCCCATGCAAAATATTAACTGCAGTGGTAGAGTTTTGTCCATCATCCCGACTGAACATTTCTCACAACTTGTTATGCACGCTTGAGAATTTTTCTTCAAAATTGGGCCAAGTTTGAATAACTTTTGAAGTTTTTATCGTATTAAGCTGAAATGTTGCACAATGGCAGGTATTAATATTACAAACATTTGGTTATTTTAGATCATTAATTTTGCGCATTTTTGGCGGGAAAATGACGTCACAAAGATGAGGTTAAAATATAAATTTCTCATTTAAGCACATTTAATGGTCTGTGATGATAGAACCCACTTAAATAACGTTAAAACAAAAGAAATTACTAATTTATCTTATTTCAATCAAAAGATAGAGCTGTCACAATATCACAAATTGTTACTAAAAATAGAATTTACTTAAAATTTATTTTACCATATATCCGGACTTAATTAAGATATTGAAGATTTTTTTTCGGTTCTGAGCTTGTCTCAGGATACACTTTCAACATGTACTATGAAATTTCACAAAATATAAATTCAAAAATTTGACTAAAAGTTTATGACGTCACTTTCCCGCCAAAAATATCGAAATCGAAAAATCTAAAACCATAGTTCCCTAGATCATTAACCTAACCTTTATTGTCTAAGATTTGAAGTGAATCGGATAAAAACTCGTAGAGAACTTTTGTTTGAAAAAAGTTGGCCCAATTTGAAGCATTAATTTCCAAGCGTGA